>KK116576.1:293207-422484 GCA_000611955.2 Stegodyphus mimosarum
TTTCGTCGACGAGGCATAAGTACAGATTGAGTTAACGTTTACCACTAGCAGATAACCACCGATAACCATACACGCCTCGCTACAGCCGTCTATTTATTCGGATCCATCAGCCGTTCAGAGGGCGCTGCTCAGCATACGCATGCGCTACGGATTTGCAATTCTAATCATTTGCATATCATGCGCTACTTTGCATTTCCTGAAAATTTCAGCTCACTCGCGTAAGTCCTTCATGGTGCTGCAATTTTCACAAACGTGAGTGTAGATTATGGAAATAGCTTAACATATAAACTTGACAAAAATGATTAAAAAATGGCTGAGAAATACTTCGATTATACAAATTTATCATTTATACAAAAAAAACGACTTTCATGCAAGTTAAATACTGAAAATGCTGTTTGAAAGAACTGTTCAGCGAAAAATGAATACAAATACTTCTGATGTACCTATTGGTTAGGCAAAAAATCATTAAACAATATTAGGAACAAGCAGTAGGTATCCAAAATTTCAAGCTTATGAAGAAACTTTATTTTTCTTTTTCAAGGCACTTAAAAAACTGATTTTGTTCTGCTTTCAGGCCTATCTTTATTTGAAAAAATGACAGTAAATTTAAAGAATAGCTCGCGAAATTCAGCGTTATTTGCGATGTAAGAAAATAAAAGTGCGTACATGATTCTATCTGTGTTTTACAGGAGTTTAAATCAAGACATTCTCTGTTTACATACAGCTAAATTGCGTAGGAACACTTTGAGAAGGAACTGCGTGTTTGACTACTAAAAATGCAAATCGTAATATTCCCAATATCCTTATGACGTATTCAACTAAATCCGTGGCTGTACAATATTTGTGTGCATCTTCAATCTACTTATTTAGCTATTTCAGATTTGCGACAATTCGTTTTGTAATCCTTTCCCATCAAAGGACCCAATGTCCCCGAAACTACTCTCGCTGTTGGCAGGGAAAGACTTGTTTCGGAGTAATCACTTCCTGCAGCTGTTATAATCTGGCATCTAAAAAGGTTTCACATGCTGTTTTCCTTGTATCTTTGTAAGTTTTGGCAATTTAGATACATAAAATTTCAGTTTCTGACATTTTTTAAGTCCTGTAGTTGGTCAGTATAGTCAACATTCCTTCATTTAAAGAACATTGATTACATCTTCAAACCCTAATAAAGCATTTATTTAATTAATAACTAACTTTTAATGCTTTATTTTTTAAAAATATTAATTTCTTTAATAAAACATTAAAAAAGCTTTCATAATATCAAAGCATTTAAAAATTGCAAAAATGTTGATTTTCCAAATGATGTATAAATTAAGCAACACTCATTAGTTGTAAAACAATGAGAAAATTCCCGATCTGCTCAAAAATTTTGAAACAAAGCTCGTGAGCACATAGCTGAAAGAGTTTTCCACACTTAGGGTTTTCCACACTATAGGGACTTTAAGGTAAAGTCCCTATAGTGTTACTTAGGCGAGTTGTTTGCTTGAGAAATATTCTACTTTATTAAATAGCAGGAGACAATAGAAGAGGTGCTATCAAAGGTTATTTTACAAATGGTACATTACCATCGGGGGATTTTCAACCGCCGAACTCACTACGTCGAAAGAATACATAATCTTGAATTTTACCCTGAATTTTAAGCATTTAAACATAGTTGATATCCTACAATGCTACCAGTCGTTTTCTGCTGTGATTTGCCATATCCTGGGTAGGAAGAGTTTGTATAAGGTGTGACCGCCGTGAACAGACATGCAGTCTGACAGAGACGCATATTATATGCCTTTCAGTAATGACAACTTATGCAAAAAGGAAGTCTTGCAAGATTCATATTTATTCTTTAAAGATGGCAGAGTTGAGCTGCTGGAGTTTTGTTGCCAATACATTAGTCATGTGTGATGAACAAACGTTTGAAATATAACTAAGGCAAAATTTAGTCAATTTTTCGCTAATTAAACGGCAAAAGTATCTTTTGTTGCAAATGTCTATAATTTTGTTATTTGAAAATCGTGACTGTTACTCATCAAATATAGATTTACTCTCTTCTTAATAAAATGAACTGTTTTGTATATGAGTATGCATATGAGTCATACGCTGAAGCAATCTTCATTCCAACGAGGAAACTGTTTTTGAACTGCTTAGAAGCAAATTAGCAATTTTTTTTCTTCCGTGGACCGTTACTTTTTATTGCCTGCCATGTGTTACAATTCAAATCATTTTAATCTCACAATTTTCTTTTAAAAGTCAAATCAAGATAAAGAAAACCATACATGAATTTCTAAATTAAAAAACCAGTAATTTGATAATGAAAATATGGATGTGACTGTTAAAGAGAAAATGATATTGTGATACTGGATTTGGAATTGAAACTGATGTTATCTATATTAAAAATAACTTGATTCTGATAATCAACTCCATCACGAATATGTTTTCTAAAAACATCGTTTATTCTCATAAAAATAATAGAGATTTCCCCATATACAATTTAAACAAGATAAGTAATTTATAATACTGACGAAAATTCAGACGCAAACTCAGATGATAAGAATAAATTTAACATCACAATTAGAAACTTTAATCAGGGAATGTCCTATTCTAAAATGTCCCAATTGTTCGTTACAGCAATTTTTAAATAATTCTTGCAACATTAACTGTAGTTATTGTTTAAGTGATACTACTGAATATTCAATACGTTTTTTGTTGAAATCCTAATATAAGATTTGATTTTACACACGTGATTAGCATAATATTTCTATTGGTGAAAGTTGTTCTGATATTCTTGGTGTATCTCTGTATCTAAGGTATCCCAGACATACACAATGGGACAAGGATCCGTTGAGAATACATGCCGAATCAGTCGAACCATATTTTCAAGGTATTCATTAATCCAGATTTGCTTAGAAAGGTTGGTTATTATCGTTCATCATAAAGACTCTGAGTCTACAGTTTCATAGACTACCATACATGTGAATTCAAGACCTCGTTGAACCTTTGACCACTTATACAATCTCTTTTGTAGATATGCTGATCTTTGCCCCCTGTTTTCAAGATTTTTTCTCACAGAAGAGAATACTGCCTTGAAAAATTTCCTTTCAATGGATTTCGGTGAAATGCGTGTGTTCTATGATTTTTCCATGCAAAAAATGCATTGATAGTCAGTACTTAAACAGAATCTTGGTTCATCGGGAAAGGAAAATTTGTGGCAATTATTTCAATCAGGTTAAGTTGATGGTACATGCATAATTTCATCAGGCACTCTATATAGAATAGAAGAAAAAGCATGCACAGCTTAGCGGTCATTTCATAGGGAAGCTGGTTTCGTGCTGTTTATAGCTCTATTTCATATTATCATCAATTTTGCTGCAGTTTGATTTCTGATACTAAGTCGAATTGAATTGCCTTGTGACCGCATGATGATTTCCTTTTACGAGTAGATATATGCAGCGATATAGCTTCAAAATAATAAGTAACTCTGATCTAATAGTTTCAGTTGTAATAATTTTCCGTATCACTGAAAGGAGGATTTATTAGGTATTTATGTTCTCTGTAGACGTACGAATGTTGCTACCTGATTTGGCAGTCTACCGTTCCCCTCCATCCTTGCCATTCATCTAAAAGGGCATATTATACATTAAGTAAATTTATTAATGCATTAACATGCTTAGAGCTAAAATGCGTACCCAAATTCTAAAACGCTTTCTTACAATATTCTTCCTCTTTCTGCTTATTTTCAAATTTTTAATAGAGAAGCTGGGTCACGATTTAACCTTCAGTTGTTCAAATTTATGATTAATCAGTAAATTGTAGGTGCATATTTTCAGAAACGAATATCACATTCAGAAACATCTTGACGAATAATCTAAAGAAAAAAATCACGTTTATTCAATTTCATCAATTATTATTTTAATACCTAACTCTTATTTCAAATTTTATTGCATATAATAGTATTTTAAGAGGACATGTTTACAAATTTCTCTTTTAAGAACTTTTAAATGTAGAATCATAAGGCAGATGTAGGAAAGGATTTTTCTAAAAAGTAACCAAAGCTTTCCATTTTAAATAAAAAAGCATATAATTTTAAAATTAACAACTTTTTAAGTACTGTTCAAATTGTATATCCATAATTTTCATGAGAAAAAATGACATTATCTTAGTGTCGAAAAGATCTTACTTATTCTCAGCAGTAGTTAAATGTCCTTCACATGAAAACAATGAAAAGGAAGACGTTTTTCAAGCCGAGCTTCTGAGCTTAAATCTTGCCGTTCAATGGATACAAAACTCTTATCGTAAGAATGAGACGTTTAAATACCTTATTTGCACATATTCGCTTCCTTCTCTCTCTCTTCTACGTGATATAGTATCAACGAAAAAACTGGTGATGGAAATTTACTCTATATTATATGTGATTGGACATACATTCATTGTACCTACTTCGGCGGCCACAATGATACTCGATCTGACCAGTTGGCTAAGCAAGACTTATCGTGATATTGATTTAATGTTGTCTGCTCCCAAGTCTTTTTGGAAGCATGTGGCTTGGAAGAAAACTGGGCTTGATTGGAATGCTGAATATCATGCCTTTTCGAAGGCCGAATGTTCCTAAGAGTATTCTTCAATTACTTAAGTGTAGGCATTTTCAATCTGATTATAAATTACTCAGATTTAGACCTGTCATTGGAATTCTGAAACTTATTTTTACTTCGCTTCAATATTGTTACTAGTGGACTTTGTGCTTGCGGCGGTGCTATGGAAGATGTGGAACATGTTTTGTTTTCCATTGTAGGTTGCGTGCAATTGCCAGAAGTGCATTTATAAGGAGCTTAAGGCAGATCTCTGTTTGCTGGACTCCTGTTTTCGATGATCTTGTTAGAAGTTCCGAGGCCTTTGCAGTCTTGCGCGACTTTAATTATTCTTTGATCTTTTAATATCATTATTTATATGATCGGATTTTTATGCGTAATTGTTTTGCGAATTGTCTATGCATGATTACGCTATGTATTGATGTTTTATTGTTGATGTATTATTTTTCTTTGTACAGTATTATTTTTAAGTATTATTTCATTTTTATTATTATTGTATTATTTTAAGTCGGTTTATTTTCTTTTAAAGGAGTATTAACATAGCTTAATCACTCATGGTGTGTTTTAGTAATTTTATCATAATATTATTTGTATTTTATTAGCCCAAAAGCGCAATTTGCCCAGAAGGGCTATTAATTTCGTTTTGGCATTTTACGTTGATTCCCTATAAACGGTGAAACACTTTTCAAATTCTTGCCAGCAAATATTACAGCCCTGAATTATACTTAAAGAAATTAAATAATGAAGAATCTACATAAATGTATGTATGTTTCTCACATTGTGATAAAACAACGGTATCTAGAGCAATCAAATTTTGAATAACGTACGTCTCCACCCGAATATGGGCATCTGAAAGCCCAAATTTGGAATTTAGAATTTGTTTTATTATCGATTTCATATTTTATACAGCATTTATGAGTTTCTGATTAAGAAACTCAATGATTTCAAAGCGAGCAATGGCACCACTGAACGAAAAAAAAATTTATCTCCAGTATAGCTGTGTGTCGGAAATTCTTAAGATATACTCGTTTAGATACTTTGCGATACTGCTGCTGAATTGAATTTTATGGTTTAAGTGCAAAGAACATGATATTTAATAAATGAAGGTAACAGGCAAACGCCCCTTTGGACGTAATATAAAATCTGAAAGCTTTGAGTTTTTTATGTATATATTTTTTCTTTGCTCTCTCCGTGCTAGGTTTTACGTTTTATTATTGATTTCCTTGTACTATTAGTTATTTACTTGCATCTGTTTAACCTCGTAGAATACTTCGTGGAACACGAGGAGTTTTGTATCGGTTTTCTTAATTAAAAAAATTAGAATAAAGTGCAAAATAAAACTTCTATCCTAAAAAAATTGCATTAAATTTTGGAAGCTGCAAACATTTTAATAATACAAGAAACAATAGCCAACTAGTGTTGCCTCAATATTCTAAACCAGTCCAGTGCAACCAAAATCCGAAGGAACTTGGTAATCATTAATGACCTTAATATTTCTTTCTCTTTACTTTTTTATTACTTTTCAGGTTAACAAATGAAAGGGAAAAATTTCTGAAATCATCGAAGAATTTCAATGGCACCATAATGCAAACCAAAGTAATTGTCATCGTGTAAAATACTGCGATTTTTTTCATTGATTCTGAATCCATTGTTTTGCATTATGTGTCTAGCATATTATTTAATGTAATTTAGGAAAACTGCAATCACTTCCTAAATGTAATAGACGATTACTGAGAATTTGTATAGACAGTAACACAAAGTTATTTACAATTTAACATATCAACAACTGGAGAAAAATTGATGGAACTAGACCAGGACGAAAAAGATTCCCGAGAAGGACAATTTTTTTTTTTTTTTTTTTTTTTTTTTTTTTTTTTTTTTGCCAGGTAAGTGGAAAGTAGAAGAAAACTTACGCAAATGTATTCTGACATTTGTAAATGTCTGCGATGTTAAGATACGTTTAAAAAGAGATTTCTTTCGAAGTTTGATTAATACCAATACAATCAATAAACAAAATATTCAAAATATTTTAATAGAAAATATTTTAACAGTTTTATTTAACTATTTGTAATGAACTTCTTTATAAATACTGTATTAGCAGAGGATATTCAATCAAATTTTTATCTAATTAAGTTAGGTTATTTGAGGACGGCAAACCACACGAGGACTATGTGCCTAAATGATGGAGGGCCTTTGTGGAGGATTTACTGAAGAAAAATGGTTCGGGGTTGCATTACGCATAGGGAAATTTGCGAAAACATTCACGCAAGCAGCCCGTTCATCAAGGTACATACAAGCTAAAACATCGCGGCAAAGACATCGTCGTACAAAACATCGCAGGAGAAAAGAAAGCAAGAAAAAACATCGTAAACATCGTGGTAAAAATATAGTGATTGAGAAACACCGTGGACATGTTTTTTCAGATATGGTTTTTCAGACACATCTTTTTCAGGCTTTCAAGTTATAAATATATATTCGCATACAGATTTGTGAGCGTAAGGAGGAATAAGAAATATTTTTGCCTCTATATTTCATATTTTTTAATCATTAACAATTTTACGCTAAAAAAGCAAGGAATATGGATATTTAAGACATCAAAAACTGAAAATGAATTAACCAATATAACAATTTTAATACAGATAACATTATGCAGTTTACTCATCTTCCCCTCTGTAATCTTTTTAGACTATATTTTTCTACCGTTAGAATTTATAAAAGAGATTAATTAAATAATCACCTTTAATATTTAACTGCGTAAGGGTAAAATTCTATTAACTGCTATGCGTAGCATTCATTTTCTACTCATTTTCAGGTCTTGATGATTAAATTTCCTTCTTGCTCTTTTAGGGAAAAATTATTAATTCAAAAATATGAAAAACGGAGGTAAAAATATTCCTCATTCTTTCTTGCGCTCAAAACGCATTAGGCGAATATACATTCACAACTTTGAAAAATCTAAAAAACACTTGTCTGTGATATTACCATAAGGTAATAATTTAGAAGTGCTTTATTTTTTACAACGATATTTTTTCCAAGGATGTTTTTGGAAGCTCTTTATTTTTAACGATATGTTTTATACCGCGATGTTTTAGAACTGCGATGTTTTCTTCATTTTTCTTTTCACCTGCGATGATTTGTACGACGGTGTTTGGGCCTTGTGTTGTTTTCTCCGCTACGTTTTCGTTGCAAAGATTTTGCCGAGATATTTCAAGCGGACACTAGCAGAGTTTCAACTCAGGTCTTATCACTAGTGTTACCGATCTTAATCTCCTGGCCGTTGGTTGGAGGACGCATAGCTGAATCCAAAACGATTATGCGGCTCTAATATAACCGCTTCCTAAATTGTCATGATAGAAGATTGTATCATTAGATTTATATATAAAATATTTTTATTCTGCTTTTTTACTTTTTCATTAATTAGTACATTCAAATTAAATTTTAGAACTTGAAATTTATTTCAATTTTAGTGGACAAAAATATATTTTTCAGTTGAAAATAAAGATTGAATATACATAACTAAATAAATTTCCTAAAATGAAATTTTAAATCAATAGAATTATTTAAAACATTTAAATGGGAAAGAAATGATTCTTTACGTAGTTCAATTAACTGCATTCACTTTGGCTTTATTTTCTATTTTGATGAAGAAAATAAACATCGGCTTAAAAATTTTAATATTTTGTATTGAGTTTATATTGGAACATTGTTCCAAATTCCATATGCATGCACTACAAGTATGACCCTTTAGAAGTAAGTATTTAAGTAATAGACTTAAAAATAATTTAATAATAATATTTAATTATAATAATAATATTTAATTATAATAATAATATTATTTAAGTAATAGACTTAAGTAAAAGACATCTAAAAGCTAGCATCTGCTAGAATGCTTGTTCTGGCATTTTGTAGCTCAGAAAAGGATAAGCTATCATTCACTAAATAAGAATTTAAAATTATGAACATGTAAACATCGCCATTACACACCTTTATTCTTTCTTTTCGAAATACATTATTTCTGTTACCAAAGAATTATATCGCTAGAAAATATTTCTACTGTACTTGTTAAAGAAATCAGATGAACAAAATATTTGAAAAATTCATGTAATGATAGATAAAAAATATTTCGAATGATTCTTTATTCTTATAATTTTAATATTTTTATGATCAAAATATTTGCGAAAAATCTTATAGTTCTTGGAATGTTACAAAAACCCGCTTTGTTGTTTTTTAAAAAACCATCCGTAGGAATACTTCTTTCAGTGCTCCTCCCATCTAAAAGCTAGCATCTGCTAGAATGCTTGTTCTGGTATGCTTGCTCAGAATGCCATCGCACTGCTCTGAAATGTTGCTGTTCTCCTAAATGGTTGGACACTTAATGCATTCATCGGCATTTAACCACCTCGTCCAATAGTGCCTTGCCCGGGGCATGGCACAGGGACCGAATTACCCCGATGAGAAATGGAAAGCTCCATTTCGCTTTTGTTAGGGAACAACTTGTGTGACAGTTCTGAAGGTCCCCAACTCTTCTTCAACTACCATCAAATTTCTCAGACTTTTTGTTGACCAGGATTTTAAGAGCCTCCATTTCGCACAACCACTATACACTTACAAACATCCAAATTTTCTCTAGGATTCGAAACTGTACTCAGTGATAAAGCAGCAGCCGCCCAGCTAGTGGTCAGTAAAGCTGATTTCCGTGCCAGTGGTCCCGGGTTCAGGAACAGATTTTGCGCATAATAACATCTGCATTTTTTCTACAGACAACACTGTAATAATAGTATTGAGATATGAAGATAATAATAATAACAAAAAAAATTTGCCTCGTATGTTTTGTTAAAATAGACATGGTCGTAAGAGGGCTTAACTCCATTTGCATTACAACATGAATTGCGCTGCCCCGAAAGCTGTCACTCCATTTATTTTTCTACAGAGAACATTATAATAATAGTATTGAAATATGAAGATAATAATAACAATGTTACGGATTTCGTTTTTATTTAGTTATTTATTTAGAATTGTAATTAAAATTGTTTTATTTTCCCATGCAATGCAGACGATTTTTGAAGAGAAAGCTATATCAGAAAAGTAAAAATAAAAGAGCGCGTGCATTTAATATTTAATAAATAAATATCTCGTAATTTGCGTTGCCATCCACAAAAATCGAGAAAATAGGTTTTTCCAGAATATTCTAGTGACTAATTAAAAAGCTTATAAAAGCCGAATTAAAACACCTCATCTCAGTTGCTGATGCTTGAAGCAAACTGTTTGTTTACCGAATGCTGTTATTGATTTTAGCTAATTCGCTGTGAGATAGAATTAGTTTCTCTGTTCTGAATTGAGTTCTGTTTAACGTTTGAGATATTGTGATATTGTACGAATATCTCTGAGGAAATATTTCAGTATTTTGTTTTATTTCTTGTGAAAAGAATAAGTTTTATTAACTTTTTAACGACTTTTGCATTCAATCCATTAGGAACCCGTACACACCCATAATAATAATATTAACCAGAGAATGCTTTTGCTCGAGTGCTTTTTCTAAAAAAAGCACATGGCCGTAAAATACCTTAATTCCATTTGCATTGCAACATGAATTACGCTGCCCCGAAAGATGTCACTCCATTTATTTTTTCTACAGAGAACACGCTAACACCATGAAACAACCAAATTCAATTATTACAAATTTCACGTATGTGAGATCATGTTTCTTCAAACATTTTAAGCAGAATAATATGTCAACAATAAATATCTGCATGATGTTAATATTTACTGCATAATTTGACATTCTCCCCTTGTACGTTCCTTCCAAGAGTCCTTCTCATCACGTTTCCTTTTCAACCTTGGAAGTAAAATTTTCATTATAATTTACCTTTGAAGGACGAGAAAATAGAGCTCTCAGACACCCTCCCTGTATTATCAGAAACTGGCATATAACTATTAAACTATTCTTCCCAAAAATGTAACTGCCAACATATAATCCTGCCAGCAGAATAAATATGCGATTAATACATATTTTAAGTATTACACGCACGCGATATTGTTACTGTCTATAAAGTATGTTGGATGGAAGAAAGCTTTGTTAGAACAATACATTTGCAAATTTAATTATATTTTTCTAACAAAATCTGATTTTAAATTATTAACAAAAACTGATTTAATCGAAACCTAAATTTATGATCCAGCTAAAAGGATTGACTGCATGGTTGCTTTCCGAGGTTTTGCCTATGTATAAAGTGAACATAAGCCAATTTCACTTGAAAAGCCCTCAACGAAAATATTCCTCAGTTTAGGCTGATAGCTCTCTCGTACTTTGCGTTATTTTACTGAAAGAAAGAAACCTACTTTTTCACATTTTTATTCCTTTTACTATGGCGACTCACAGGTATAGATGTACGTAGAAGTGGACGAGACACCAGAATTTCGTTGAGTCTACAGCTATAGTGCCACCGCCCTAACAGTGCAGTTCCTTCTATTTTAATGGAAAACATTACGGGGGACTTCAGGGTCTCCCATCCCTCGTCCCCTACCATCAAAGTCTCGAAAAGAGAACTTTCGGCTCGCCATGTGTTTAAAGAATGTCCCTGGCTGCACAGATACTACACGCTTACAAACATCCATGCCTTCTGCGGAATTAAACCCTCGCCTATCAATACAGCAGTCAGTGTTACTGACCGCTATACCGGTTGCGTGTTTGTGGCGACTCACTTGAGGGCATCCACTAGGAGGAGAGTAAATTTTTAAGGAAACCGCTCGTATTGCACATAGAGAAAATCACAAAAAAGGCCCATACAGCCTATACAACCGTGATCGAATACCAATGCTTAGCGATCACTCGCTCGTCAACTGATGGTCGAAACTTAAGTTTATGACCACTGTTTACAAGATGCATTGTCTATTTGTTTTCAACTGCTTCATTATTATGGTACAAAATAATATAAGTGCTATAATAAAAGATAAGAAACGTGAGACGATTTCATCTATGAGCAGATATTTAGATATACTTTGTGTATTTTTGCGGTATCTTTAGACAAATTATCTATTTGCCTAAGCCGTCATTTCTGATCAAATGGATCAGTTCATCGAACGCTAATAAATTTCGCCCCCTCAAATTCAAGTGAACGGCATGGCTACATGATCGTTTTCGTGGTTTTACTATGTGCAACTATATGAACCAAGTTTCCTTAAAAAATCCTCCCCGTAAGCCTTCCGTTCTGGGCATAAAGGATACACACGCTTTGAAATAATTAAAATCAATTAGCTTCTAAACGAGTTAAGCAACGCATTTCTTCTGGATTTTTTTCAAACTAACACAGATGTCAAAATGTTTCCCAGGTTTTGTACTTATGTAAATGCGCCACGACGCATATAATTGCAATCGAACGGTGCAGTGATTTAGTGATTCCTTCAGTAGTTTCTTCGATATGCTTTACTTATGATTACAATCTGTTTTTCCCTTTTCATAGTTATTATAATTTTGTTACTAAATTTTTTTAACTGAAACCATAAGCATATTTTAGAAATACATAAGCGTTCATTAACGATTTCATTAATAAACGGCTCTAGGCTGTAAAAAATTAAGCGAACTGCTGTTGACGATTATATCATTATTATATATATATATATATATATTGTAATGACGATATGATGTACATATATATATATATATTCAATTTCAATATATATATGTATTCAATATATATTCAATTTCGTCAATATATATATATATACTTTTTCTGTTCCAAATGTATAATATAAAATTTGCAAATTCATAAAAATGGCGATAGGTAGAGGATCACGGTTCTTACAATCCTTAAGTACTTTTCTAATATATTTCATTACCCATATATATATATTTACAAACACGTATATATATACTTATTTTCATAAACAATCTCTTAAGAACAAATTCTTGCAACTTTGAAAGCAAAATGCCAATATCTTCTCTTTACTTTTAATCGTCTGAAACCTTTTCTCCAGGCTTAAGTAATCTGACATTTTTTCCCACCCGCCAGTAGATATTAGCGCAATCTTTTCGAAGAGGGTGAAGCACTTTCTTCTTTTGAGATACAAAGAGAGAGAAACACACAAACACATGTACACAAAAACAAGCTACAAAATGGTTTCTGACCTACATATCTCGAAATGTTTGAATAGCACGGCTAGAAACGCATTGTCCGATAGAACGCGTTTCTTGAATTCGACATCTTAGCACCTCGAACTGATTCTTTACTCTGTTGCTTCCTGGCCAAATGCGCCTTCCCTCTTTTGGAAATGGGGACAAGCCGCCATGGGAGATTTGCCGGCTTTTAAAAGATGACTCTATTCTGATACTGATGGGCTCATTGTTTTGGAATTAGGTAGTAGCTATTTTCTCCAAATGTTCTTCAAAGATTTAAACAGTTTTAAATAAAAGTAAAATTGTTTACTTTTCCTTAAACATTAGAATCCTTAGAATGGTGTTATATAATTTATCCGAAATCATACTTTAACTATGTGTCATTGATAGGAAAATACAATTCTGTGTTATTATGGTCATGTTGTTCTTGCACTTTAAACCGTAATTAGACAAATCTGGAATTAATTACTAAATTGCATATTCGGAGAACACAATGGAGACCTGTTATGGAGGACCTCAACATCTAATTTTTTCGATGTTGTAGAACAGAAAATTACATAAAATTTTGTGCACTCCGAATATTACAGGAGGATTCAATAACCCCTTCGAAAGTGCCAAATTCCCTGTTTGCCTTTGCGGAAATTCAACCTTGATTAGATACTCAAGTTTTGCATCTGAACCCTAAAACGCACACAAAGATTGCGTATGATTCTGACGTTTATCAATAGTATATTTGTAACATGTAAAAATAAGCCAAATAAGGTATTCATATCTTGTTTGGTTTACTTTCTGCAGTTTTTCCCAAGCCTGGGCTCGAATTTCTGAGAAGTGATATATTATATTTCTGAATACGTATAGCGTTTTGCAGCCTTTAAAATGCTGTCTAGCTGAAAGTCCTCTGAGAAGTTGCTGAGAAGAACTCTGAGAAGAACAGGATTATAGCCTGGAGTATTCTCATTCAAAACGCAGACGGAGCTTCTTTTTCCTGCAGGTGTAATTCTGCCACACTCTGTGCTGCATCATCCTGGGTAGTGTTCTCCGTGATGAGCCCGCTAAATTTTACAAAGGTTGTTGGCTTGACCATTCCTGACGCCTACTTAAAAAGGGAAGTGAGTGTCCGTTGAGAGGGAGAAGGTATTCTATCCACTTAACACAGGAAGAGTTTTTCCTTCTGTGAAATCACTAAAAAGAAAACGTTTCGCAGTTGAAAAGAAAATTGTAACCAGTCCTATTAACATTGCAGATGATGATTTCAAAAGCTATTTCATCAAGGAAAGAACTCAGGAATATATCAGTAATCAGTTTTTTAAAAATCTAAATGAAGATAAATATGTTGTATTTATCTTCTTACAAATATTTTGTATAGTATTTCCTACGTTTTTCAAAAAGTGCAAGAATTATTAAATTTTCCGTTGCTATATGAAATCAATGTACCACATCTATTTTGTAGCAAAACCATTTGCATGTGAGTGTGCGTATGCAAAAAATGTGTGCAATTTTAATAATTCTTGCATATTATTATAAGGTTTTATACACTCACGGTGTTTTATTGTGAGAGGAGTTTTGTAATTGATTTTTAACCTACTTAATGAAAAGCTGTCGAAACGCTGTTTCTCGATAACAATGCAATTTGGCGAAGCGATTTTTTTTTATTTGATTTAGAATTTTTTTTCGCATATACCTTCGTTTAACGAATGAGCTAAGCATATGAGAATTTTACTGTTTGCACCATCGAGTACAGCGGAGAAAAATCTTTTTGATTCAATTTGTATGAAAATTGTAACTGAATTTCTGTGATTGAAAATTTCAACATCTAAAAATGTTTCGGATCTAAAGCTTTAAAATCTTTACAGATTATAAAAAAAAAAAAAACTTTTCATCCTCTTTTAAAACGAGAATGATAAAAGAAAGGATTAGTAAAGCGATTTTTTACATATTTTTAAATAATGCATTGCAGTCTAAAGCAGACAGGAGAAAAAAGCATTTTGAGTTTGCCCTCATGGCACACACAATTTGCCATTTTGCCGCACTTAAGGTGAAACAGTGATCGTTTTCTCATTTTAGCTTCAAGGAAAATGCTCGTTGTAACATTGCTATTGCATCCAGCTTCCGAAACTGAATATTCAAACAGATTTCTTCTTTCGTTGAATGACTTCTAATTATTTTTCTTTATTTCATAATTTTTGATATTGCTTATGCTTTAATAATGACTAAAAATTTTATCATTAATAGCGTGCAATTGGGACTAAAAAAATTAAAGTGTCTCCACATGACTTCCTTGTATGTCTTCCTTGAAAATGACATAAAACAATGCAAATTTTGAAAATATCCCAGTTAATTTTTATCGCGCAGGAATCACAGTTCGCATAATTTTACTTTTTCATAGCCAGTATAAAGCTTTTCCAACTATAAGTATAGATACCGGGAGACGGCGTTAAAAGTTAAATTCCTTTATTTGTCCAAAATTACCTTTTTTTAATTCGGCCATTGCTAAAGCATGAATACTTTCGTCATTTTAAACATTTCTGTAATTGGAAGTACCTGACTACGACAAACGACTGCGCCCAGTTAATGACTTTTAGGCCAGGCAGTTTCTGTCGATTGGAATAAAAAAGGGAGATGCATAACTAGATGTTATAGCAATCCCATATACAAAATTTCGGTGTTCTACTGCTTGAGTTATGCGAAATACATACGTACTCATGTAGGTACAGACGTCAAGTAAAAATTGATTTTGAATCCATTTCTAATTCATTTTACAGTCCGTTTCGGAAACAAAATGAGTCCTTTACTCTATCCGTACGTACAGATGTCACCTAAAATATAGCCAAACTGGTTTCGGAAACGGTCAAATATATATTACTATTGAAATATTATATACGAAATTGTTTTGCGATGACAATACTTCCTTTAATTCGTACAAGGAAGTAAAGTATCTGGTGTGGACATGACATGACTTCTTTGTACGGCCTATTAACTTACGCATATTTCTTGCTGCGCTTAATTTAAACTCATTTCCTCGAATTTCCTTAGAGACATATTTCTCGTTCAGGCAATTAATTTCTCATTTAGCGACATACATAAAAAATCAAAACAACTTCATTAAAATTTTTAAAATACAGGAAAAACTGAAACACCAAATGAAAGTTAAAGACAGTTAAAAAAATTATTATTATTAAAGTTTTTACGCAAAAACAAACAATTCGGCCAACTGGCAGCAAGACCTAATTTTCGGTGCACAAAACTGAAAGTTAACTTTTGGTCCTATTGGGCACAGAGACACTGCACTTGGTGCACTAACTGATTTAATTTCCTTTTCTAAAAAGAGTTTCAAATGTAAACAAATGGCGGCCTTGTAAGGCTTAGCGGCATTTTTAAATTGTTGATAATTCTACAACTGTTGCATGAAGTTTAACTAAAGGCAGAAAAACCTTAACCTCAGAACAAGAATAACATAATTGAATCGCTTTTAAAGCAAAACGTTGCACAATTTACCAACTATAAGAATAAAAAATGGACTCACGAAGCTGGGTACCAATATATCTATATATAAGACAATAATTCATAATAATCTATAATAAGAAAACTTTACCTTCTCCAAGAGAAAGAAATTCAATTTAAAACCATGAATTCTGAAAAGAAAAAAAATTATATATATATATATACATGTTTGGTGTGGCTGATTGCAATGAAAAAAGGGGGACGCACAACAACTCATTAAAGCAGTCCCTTATACAAAAAGTCATACGGCTACTTGTTTTTGAATTATGAATACGTACGTACGTCACGAAAAAAATCGCTTCTAAATCCATTTTAAATCCATTTTACAATCCGTTTCTCAAAAAAAAAGGGAGGGAGGGAGTCTTATTCTGTCCTTACGTACAGATGTCATGCAAGAAAAAGTCGTTCAAAGGGATTCAAGAGCGGACAAAATGGACATTTTCCTTCGAATATGATATCCGAAATTTTTCGCGATTACAATACTATGTGTAAATTATATGACACATTATTTTTCTCGTTTTAGGGCATTAATTATCATATGCATTTTAAATAAAAGCTTACTCTATATAAAAGCTCACTCTATAAAACCTTTTTAGTTGTATTTTATTATTATTGTTGTTGTTGTTGTTGCAGTTTTTGAGGATGTAAAATGCTTATTAATATTTATAAATATTTCAAATTTGTTTAAATATTTTTTGAAGTACTTCAAAGTACAAATCTTGCAGAAATAACCTTGCAGTTAGTTACTTTCACATTTTGTATAATTTTCTTTGGTTGGTTTCTCTGTATTTGCTTGTTGAGGTCAAATTTTGAAATAAATTTTTGACCCATTTTTCCAACTAATTTTCTTAAACACGTGTGCATTTCCTGTGAATAAACAATATGTACTGCTATTTCTCGGTGACTCGTAAAACTTTGATATAGGTATATTAGCTTGCTTTGGTGTTGAAGCAGTTTTTACATATTTTCTCACATATGTTGCATAATTATCAACTTCTAACACCATCAGATAGATTGAAAGATAATTTTCTAAATGGAATTCGTTTGAAATCTCTAACGTAATTCAGCTATTTTCGGATATTTTTCCCGAAAGTCGATCAATGGGCTGTAACAATCCTGACAGCTAAAAATGGCAGATTTTGATTAAAAACGTCAAAAATAACTTAAAATGCATTACATGTAATGTTATACTATCGGATAAATTGGAGTATTTTGAACGAAAGGTAACGGCACGCAAGTGCTGATGCACGATTAGAAGGAATTAAATCCCTGTGCTCTCAAGCAATAAATTTCTTTATCGTATCGTCTTCCTCCCATAAGATAAAAAGGGTAAAATAAAATACATGGCGATATTTTAATATCTAAGTTATAGTTAAAAGCACTAATAAGTAAAAAATAAATTTTTGTTTTTGTCCATATGTGATTAATTTTAATGACCAACAGAATTGTTATATAAAAGAATGGTTCAATTTTGATCTATTGAAATCCTTTTTGACAGTTTTGATATAGAATATGTGTTTATAAGCAAGTCTATCATTATGATCAAGAATATTGTGGCAGTAAGAAAAAAATAATAAATTTCAGTATATTTGATTAAAACTGCAAAACCTTAAAATTGTTGCACACTGCTCGTCGAAATTGATGTCTGTACGTCACTCTTCAATAATGCATCTTGAGAAATGTTTAAAAACAAATTGAAACTTATTTAGCATAAATTAATATATCTGCTAGTTACTTAAACTCAAAACACTGAATTTACAGCCAGATTTATAGAAATTTAAAAGTACTGGAAAAATGATATTTTCTTTTTTCAAAAGAGTGGTAATGTGGTTTATGATCAACTTTCATAGAAATGCGAACCTCGCGTCTTGATTTCAGAGAATTTATTCAACTGTTGATCATACCTCGAGGAATTGCATGCTACTACTCTCATATTGCACTTTTCAGATCGGGGAAGATGTGGAAAGGTATTTGAGACCCTACAATTAGGCAGCCTAAGGTATTTCACACATACTCAATCGTGTTCAAGTAAGTTAACCAATTCTTTGAGTATTAGCTTTTCTTTCCAAATATTTTGATGTTGGAGAAGTTCGTTGTGGATGATCATTGTCATACATTAACAAAATACCTGAGCCAACAGCCCTTCAGGGAGTTTTAGCGCATCCTTCACACATTTATGGCCGGTTAGAGAATCTCCGTGAAAGATATGCATTATCGGTGCGGCCATTTTTGTTGATTCCATCCGAAAATATGAAACCGCTTCCATTGAAATGGATATAGCATGAACAAGGAAAACAACTTGGGTATTCACGGTTCCTTATACTCTTAAACAAGTGTAGAACCGAACAGCCAAATCGTATTCCTGTGGTAACAAGAACATCTAAAACCAACTCTCTAGTAGTCGCTTTACTATCTTTTTGAATTGACAAAGACAGAAAACAATCTTCGGATGCAGTTTCTGCTCTTGGCTGCCCTTGATTAGGCTGTCTACAAACTGATTTTTCAAATTATAAAGCGATTCCAGGTTCTTGACATAACATTGAGAAGTATTCACATATTCAGTTATTTCTGTTTTCGTTTACCCCAACCTCAGGTCTATCAGTTAACAGGCATGTCTTTGAGTCATAATAGGCCACACCAGCGTCCATTGGGCTGTTGCATCGCCAAACTTCCGGGATGGAAGACACGAGAAAGGTTGCCTTTTCGTATTTTTTAATAAAATTTAGAAATTAGATTTCATGTTAAAACACGTTCATATCTAAGGTTTAAAGGAACAACGTCACAGCGGTTTTCTTTAATGAGCGAAAACTCTCATATGCGAGACGCCTTTAACCATTCCGGCGTGTCACAAAAATTTCCTAATTTTTTCTGCTTTTTAACGAGTAAAGGAAACTCAGGAGAGAAGAGTCCAAAAGTCCCTTTTCTCAGTACTTTCACTTACGGCAGGAAGACCGCCCACCAACTAGCGAAACAGATGGGTTTTTCTCATGGGAAAAAAAACTATTAATGGGAAACACACGCTGTATGTCACAGCGCAATACGTTGTCAAGAGCTTACTTAGCATATTTCATGCGTAAACCTATGCGGAGAAATCAAGTTTTGCATTCAATTGCCCATAAATAGTATAACTAATTGCACCACCGGACATTAATTCCAAAATGTAATCAATGAGCTTACATTTTTTTCAACATCCTTTAATTTTGATGATTCACAAATACCACAATCTGATAAAAGTTACTTTACTATCGTAGAAATTACGCTAATGATTTTACTATTTTATCCCTGGACTGAAAATGTATTTTCCATCTAGAAAGAACATAATACAAAGCAGTTAAGTCAGGAATATTTTCAGATAAGTTCGTGAACTACAAGTAATTTTACATTTGGAAAGCCATAATATTCTTGGAGCTTTTTATTATTTGTTTTCATGCACATATTGTAAACTCTCATTAACAGGATTTTCAAGAGACCGAAAAATCAAGAGTTTGTGTTAAAAAGATATTGTGTTAACAGATAATTAAAATTTTAGTTTTAGAATTATTTCTTTTCTACACATTAAGCATTTACAGTATATAGTTACATAAGTGCTACAATATATTATGTCTGCTGTCATAGAAATCACCACAGTACTACATTAATTACTATGCTTAACTTGAAAAAATGCACTCGCAAATCGCCAACTTCATAATACCGACTAGGGGGCGTTGAAAACTACCGGTCAATTCGGATGTTGCAGTAAAACATTCTACAATGTTAAGAGCGTGTAACATTCCTTGGAGAATGGGGGGATTCTTTCTCACTTTCTTCTGATGACATTTTCTGCACTTCAGACAAAATTGCTTGTACATAATTTTCCATTGAAGCACACACACACACGACAACATCATCATCTGCACTAACAAACTACTTAAAACTCATTGTTGACGCAATAATCGTGATTATCGAACAATGTTAATCACACTGGCTATGTTTTAAAGAATACAGTGCACTCTGTGAGGTTTTCAATTAAACGAGAAGGAAAATTTCTGAGCGCAATCCTATCAGAGAAACAACAGGAAAAAAATATATATATGAAAACTTTGGAAATTTGTGTTAACCGATAAAATCTAACTACCCAAGGGACTAAAAAATAGTTCATACTAACCGAAATTTGGGTTAACCGATGATAATTCCTATAAAATCATGCACATCGCTGCCCAGGCCGAAATTTTAAGTGTTAGCCTTAAGGCAAGTTCGTGTTAGGGGAGTTTACCGAATATATATCAAATGGAAATAATTTTAGAATTCTGATGTTCCTAACTACAGAAAATCAGTGATATAGATTGAAAATCCGCTATTCGAAATACCTGAGACTTTAAGCCTTTCAAATTTGTATGTTGAGGATAACAACTGGTAAAATAAAACATTATTATTCTTCGAAAAGTGCGTTATTGAAGAAATGTTGCCGGGCGCGAAAATAATACTTATATGATGAGAGAGGTTAGGTTTTCTGCCCATCACTAAGTAAGATAAATAGTACAATTATCGTAACGCCACACATCGTAAGGCAACAATACTCTTTCAACTGCCTAGTTACATTCATACTTTTAGTTATTTTTCACATTCGGTTTTCTCAATTTTATTAATAAAATTATTTGTATAGTTAATCACTTTCTCAATTAAAGTTCTCAGTTTTGGAGCATTTCATATATCAGAACTGCCGCTCAGACGGGAACATGGTTAGTGACTCTGACTGACGTACCGAAGGAGCCGATTTCGAATCTCAGAGAAGGCAGGGAGGAAAATTGTCTGCCTTTTGATAGGAGGCAACGCTGGCCCACCCTTTAGGTGATTCCGTAATGAAGAGAACAGCGCTTTTTGCCTTTAGTAGCCAGCTCCTATAAAAGGCTAAAACCCACAAGAAAATGTATATTTCCCAGCTTCGGATTTATGGGTGCTCATCATGTACGCTGAAATATTCAAATATTTTTATTTATACGGTCGCATTGGTCTTTAACATTAGCTTTGAGATGAAAACCTATACAGTATTTAAAATTATCAAAAAAGAAACTTTAGTTTAGTACAGATTTTGAGTGAAGAAATAAAAAAAGAGTTATCTTATTTAGTTTATAACATTAATTTCAATCCAGCTCTTCCAAAAGTTTTCAAAATTCTAAATTTTTAGCTTTTCTACGTTTCATTTCCGTTTTTCTAGATAAACGGGGCTTCATTTTTTTTACTTCGCTTTAGCCATTGATTACCATGTAAAAGAACTGTTACTTTTCTTCGCTTCGCATAAACATTTTGCTTTTGAGGAAGAAAGACGTGTGTCTGATCATCTTGGAAATCAATAGAGTTTTATTCAAAACCAATGCCAGTGTAGTACTTTTTTTCCTGTTATTTTTCAAAGTCGCTTTTTCGGATACACTTTTATCACATATTTTAGATAAGATTGAAACTATATTTTATAGCGTTAAAATAACAGTTAAAAATTAAAGTATAAATAAAAATATAATTGTTATCTCAGTCTCTTTTTTTATCGATTGAGGTTATGCACGTAGGATTCATGGAATTTCCTCGAATATTTCTCGTAAGCTAATGGACTAAACATGCACAATTACAAATTATGAAATGGGGTACATTTAAACAAAATGTTCATTAATAAGTCTAAAATGGCCTTAATATCCAAATATTTTCCACCGCCATTCTTCGGAGGAGCATTTTGTAATTGTGATAATTATCTGAGGAGGTATTGCAGCCATCAAATAAAATGAATAAATGTTACATAAAATGATGTTATTGAATTTATGTTTTGACTAAATAGGCTTATAAAAGATAAAGCTTTGCAAAATCCATAGGACATAGGAAAAAATAAAGATAAGAAATTTCGTTATCAGAATTCGAACGCCACATCTTCCGGTGTTAGCCGAATGCTCTACCAGTTACAAAACGAGATCGCGCATGAGGAAGGCATAAAATTTCTTATAGCCTTTCTTTTTTGTAATTTATATTAAGAGTTATAGTACGTTTATGGAATAGGAAACAAAAATGTATCACTTTAATCCCAAGATGATGATAAAAAGACTTTGCCAAATACAGTATGAAAGCAATCTGGTAAGGTAACCGCTACGTGGTTTCTCTTAACTGTGTCCTCAAAAACTCAGTTTGTTTTTCGAAATGCGTTGCGAATTTTCATTTGAAATCAGCACCTAACTATTATGCATATTTGTTAAAGATCAGACTCTTTATGCATATCAAGTATAGTCATTATATTCGTACATTTTTAAAGGTCTTATATACAAAAAACTCTTTTTATTCACACTTGGATAATAAATGAAGTTTTAAAAAACCGGTCCTAAATTTTATTTTTTCAAAATTGCAAATATATTTATAAATAAGAAAATTTATATAAATTATAAATCTGAAATGTAAAAAGTAAATAAAGATGACGAAATAGGCATTCTATATGCTTTGTATAATGTTACATGTACTTTATTATTTACTTCTGTTATTTCTAAAAATTATATAATAATTTCAGGATCAAAATTTTCTCATTGAAAAATCAACTAGATTTCCTTTAAAAGTTTAGTAACAAGTGGCTTCTCATTTTTCATGAAGTTTAATAAAATTTTAGGGAATCCTACTTTGTTATTTATAAATCATGAAATACTAATATTGTACTGGAAAAACATAACAAGCTGGACAATCTTAACGATCAAATAATTAAATCAGTAATTATAATAAAAATAGCTCAAAAGTGTAAAACACAATTTGTTAGGATCCTTGTTAAGATTTAACCTTGACTGCAGTACTTACATGTAGAGATATATGCAAGATAATTATTAAAACCTTTTTTAGAAGATGCCCGTTGCTTTTAGTAATATATTAGTAGGGTTGATAGAAATTATTAATTGAGAAATAGAATGTTAGTAATATTAATTTAATGATCAGAAAATTTAAAATTCATTTGATTATTTGAGGTAACTTAAAAAGCTTCCTAACTTATGCATTCAGTGATGACTTGCTGCTCCATTTACCATTACCTTTCAAGCAGAGAACAAACATTACATGAAAAAGAATTCGCTATTGTCTTTCATTTAAACATATCTGGTTCCGTTTCTTTGACAGCTAATTTGCTTTTGATTTCAGTTGTAACAGTTCACTTGAGAGCAAATCCACTACCAGAGTTCGTAGAAAAGGTACAACAATAGCATCATTTTGTTGAATAAGAGGTCATTAGAAATTTAATAGATTAGATTTGGGCTAGAAAAGAGATTTTTTCTATCAATTTATTTTTCATAAAGAGAACTAACGATTTTATAAAGCAGCTATAAAATAAGCTATAAAATTTTGTAAATGGTAGGTCTGTTTTTTCTTTAACAGAAATGTATTCATACAATAATTAGTGATAGGTCAGTTCTGGGAGTTGAGCCACGGAACGCATTACAGGTGATTAAAGTGCTTTTTGTGTAAAATATATTTACAAAAACAAGAATTTTTAGGCACAGCTCCTGTGTTGAGTACACTCCAGTTTACCCAATATTTGTCAAGTCTCCAGCATTAATTTAATTAAAGCAAGGATCAAAAGCTTGGAATAAATTGATTTCATTATAAATGGGAAACAAGCAGGACGGTTATACACTCTCCGCAAAGCCATAGAAATGTGCAAAGACGTCAGACAGTCCGTGAGAATCGATCAGGATTTGGGAGCCTAGAACTGAGTTTCCGTAGAGTACCACAATCGATACTTCAAACGTGTCCATATTCGTGGTTAAGAAACATTCCCCGAGGAAATGACTTCTTGTACAGATGACATACCATGCCTTAAAAGGAGTTTGGATTTTCTCCGGTCAGTTTTTTTATAGGAATATCTTAAAAGCTGTGCATGCTCCTCCAAAAAAAGGGACAGCAGTAACTCATTTAAAACAAAGTATTCTTGATTGAGATAGTCGATATTTCGCGAATAATGAGTTAGAGTGTTTTTCAGAATCTACATGCGCGGTTACAAGAGTGCCAAAGACATAAAGGATGACTTTTTAAAAATCATATTCATGATTATGTTTATTTTCTTAAATAAAAACGCAATAAAGTAGCTTAACCTTACTTTTTTAATCTGATTTCCAAAACTGTGTGACTTACTCTGTATTATTTGATAATAATGTGGGTCATCTTAAATTACTAAATGCATTTAAATTTGTTTCGGGCATTAACTTCAAAAATGAAACATGTTTACTCAGAATGTGAAAACATGCATCGGACAATAAATGTTTAGCCCAAAGGGCGTTAGCTCAGAAAGGCTATTAATTTCTTTTTGGCATTTTGCGTTGGTTCACTATAAATGGAGGTTAACTTTTCAAATTGTTGCCATCAAATATTAGAACCCTGTATTACATTTAAAGAAATTAAATAATGAAGAATCTGCATAAATTTATATGTTTCTCGCATTGTGATAAAACAACGGTACCTAGAGCCATCCAATTTTGAATAACGTACGTTTTCACTCAAATATGGGCATCTGGAAACCTAAATATGGAATTTAGAATTTGTTTTATTATCTATTTTATATTTTGTAAAACTTTAACGAAGACTTGATTAACAAACTCAACGATTTCAAAGTGAGCAATGGCAACACTGTACGAAAAAAAAAAAATTTATCTCCAGCACGCGAGACTGTGTATTGGAAATTCTAAAGATGTGCTCATTTTAAAGTTATTTTGCGATATTGCTGTTGAACTGAATTTTATGGTAACTGTGAAGAATATGATATTTAATAAATAAAGCTAACAAAGTTAAAAAAACGGCGTAATGTAAAATCTGAAAGCTTTCAGACTTTTTTATAAGCTTTTTTGAAAATCCCATTATTTTGAGCTACTTAAAACCATCCACTATTTTGAGCTACTAAAAGCCGAAGTAAATGCATATAATGATGTTCAATGAAATTATTTTAAAGGCACGTATACTTATTTATGTAACCAATGATTATTTTCCTCAAAAGCTTGCTTGCCGGTTGTTGTAAGCACGCTGGCGTAGATTTGTCGCTATATTTAACGAAATGTAAGGCCCAATCTGACATTTTGTTGTTGTATCTACTGTTATGTGGTGAAAAATTTACTTCAAACCATTCGTTATTTTAATTTTATATATACTGGGTGTAAATAAATGTGTACTATTTTAATATTTTTACATTATTTAAATAAAAGAATTCACAAACTAAAGGTCTCTGAGAAAAAGTTTTTAATTAATTGCAGTAAGATATTTTAATTAATATAGATTAGATATATTATTAAGAATAAAATAAAGATTAATTTAGAAGTCAAACAACAAAAGTCAGCGCTATATTTTCAAATTTCCACAGGACTAGTTTCGATGGTTTTACCGAACCACCATCCTTAGCTACAGAAGCGGCTGAGGATAGGCGCTTTTGCAGCTTTTTTAGGCACTTTTGCAGCCGATATGCTGGTTCGGTAAAACCATCGAAACTAGTCCTGTGAAAATTTGAAAATAAAACGCTGATTTTTGTTGTTTGACTTCTAAATTAACATTTGTTCGGCGTGTTATTGTATCTTAATTATAAAATAAAGATTTAAACTACTAAAAATGCGTTTATTATTATCAAAGTTCTCGGTTCTCGGTAAGCAATAACGCATTTGTCAATGCACGTGGAAGATAAGTTAAACATCTTATGTTTTGTGCATTAGCAACATTTGCCACAACAAGTTGATAATATAACTATAGTAGCGTAGCCTAACATAATGGTCGACAGTTTTCGGAAGATCTTAAGTTATTATATTTCTAAGTCAATGTTATTTTGAACAATCTCTAGCCTATTAAGTTTCCGGTCTGCTTTACAGCCTTAAAACATATTTTGTTTTTGAAGTTATAATTATATGCTTTCATTACGAATAAGTAAAAATAAAATAAGCAGAGTGTTATTGCAGTTCTTACTTATTTTTTATTTATTTATTTAATTTTAAAAACTTATTTTCAAACTAATAATTAATATTTTTAGTACTTTCGTATTATTAGCATCTTCATTAAAAGTCGCCAGCTCATTAGAGATTCACTCAGGAACAGCATTTTCTTGGCTATCTTTATGGCTCATAGGTACTGATATATTTATAAATGTTTTATAAAATAGGTACTGATATATTAATAAATGATTTATAAAATGAGGCATTTTATTAAACAAGAAATTTTATAAGAAACAAAAGTTTATACGCAAAAATATTGTCAAATTACACGAGACATTTTATTAAACAAGAAATTTTATAAGAAACAAAAGTTTATACGCAAAAATATTGTCAAATTACACAAGAACGAAATTAAATAATTCTCTGTGATTGGTCTTATAATTATTCTCCTTCTTCTCTCTCTCTCTCTCAAACACACACACCCAGAAAAAAAAATTCTGAAAAGTTTCAGATT
This sequence comes from Stegodyphus mimosarum, assembly GCA_000611955.2. Taxonomy (NCBI): domain Eukaryota; kingdom Metazoa; phylum Arthropoda; class Arachnida; order Araneae; family Eresidae; genus Stegodyphus; species Stegodyphus mimosarum. Next base: position 319,803 of record KK116576.1, read on the forward strand.
TTAAAGATTGCCCAAAAGGGCTCTTTTTATTGCCTAAGGAAAAAAGTAAAAAGTAAAAAGGAAGTATTGTAATCGCGAAAAAATTCGGGTCTCATATTTCAACGAAAATATCCATTTTGACCGCTATCGAATGCAATTTAACGATGCTTTTGCGTAATATCTAAACGTAAGGACAAAATAAAGGACTCTTTTTCCCCAATAAAATTATGAAACTGGTTTAAAATGGATTCTGAAGAGATTTTTACGTGACGTTTGTGCGTACGTATGTATGTATATATGTATGTATCTCGCATAACTCAAAAGGACTAGCTTCAGAACGCTGAAACTTTGTATATATGACTGCTATAACATGTAGATGTGCACCTCGCATTTTGGTTGCAATCGGCCGCACCAAAAGTATATAAATATATGTACATATATATCCACTCTGTTACTCGGCTCAGTGAGCTCAATTTCTATATTCTTATATGTTTCTAAACTGGGCATTTTTTGCTTTAAAAATGATTGAATTATGTTGTTCTTAGCTTTCGGTTACGATTTTACGCCTTTAGTTAACCTGCATGCAATAATTGTGGAATTATCAACAATTTATATGCAAAAATATGGTCGTTCATTAACGTTTTTTAAGTGCGGCTAAGCCTAATTTTTGGTTATGATAGCTGACATATTTGTTTACATTTGATACTTAGCAGAGTAGTGGATTTGTTGCCAATCTAAAGAAACTAAGCTTCGCAACAGCAAAGTAACGACTTCTTTTATTGTTGCGAATTAAATTATGTTTAATTTATTCTGAAATTATCATTTAAGTTATTAGCTTGTTTTTGCGTACAAACTGTAATTTTAACTATTACTGTAAATAAAAAACTATTGCTGTAAATTGTTAAGACTGTAATTTTAACTATTACTATAAATTGCTGTTTAGTTGTTTTAACAGTACTTGGTGTTTCGTGTTTTTCTCTATCTTTCAATTTTTAATGAAAATGTTTCTAATTTTTATGTATTTTTGCCTTACCGCGAAGTAAGAACTGAATTAATTAGTAGCACATGCACATTAGGTAAGCAGCGCTCTTTTTTATTTGTTTAATTTCTTTTACACATTGTTTTAGAATTATTATAGTGTTTGAATAGAACTTGTGGTAATTCTTCAGATGCTATAATGTTTGCACACTCTGAGTTACAAAATAAATGAGATGTAACGCTGTTAAGTGAACCTAGCCCAGAAGTGTGGCTATGGTAAATAAATGTAGTGAACTTTAAAGAGTGTATTTATTCTATTGTGGTTTATGCGCTATCCACGAAGTAGATTTAATTTAAAATTCGTTAACTGTTAATTCAATGTGTTTAAATGAAATGCAGGAAAATTGCATATAATTTAATATTCCGTACAAGTTATGTGTTCATGTTTCGTACAAGTCATGTGGTGTACACATCAGATTTTTTAAGTTTAATATGGTTTGTCGTAGATATTATCGATAAAGATGCCCCAAGTGGTAGCGAAAGATGTTATGGGATATGAAATGAATTTGCATTTAGACTAGCATGGGGACATTATATACCTTCTATATATTTAAAAAGAAAAAAAATATGCAACATAATTCTATAAAAATATTTAATGTTTTTATTAGATATATCATGGATTAAATGCATTTTTATTTAAATCAATCGGATTAAAAAGTAGAAAAATAATATTCTTAACTACATCTATATCTTTTAAATAGTTTAGTTTGTTAATTTATAACAGACAGACTAAATATGAAAGAATAATGTCTTAACGTTTTCCCGAATAGCAACAGACTCGAATGAAAAATAAAACGACGCATTAAATTGAAACAAAGCAAAAATCCTGTTTCAAGTCTAATAGCCATTTCAACCTATAAAAGCTGCATTATTGAAATTTAAAACTAGTTTAAATACTATCTAAACTTTTCAGAACTTGGTATGAAGAAGAATGTATTTCGCGAACAGTGCAAGCGGATATGAACATAATGACAGAATCAAATATTTGAGAAACGTGTTATATAAATTACTCCAAGGCTTCATATACTTCACACAATTTTTTTAAATAATTTCACGGTGTGAAGTATCCTTTGCAAAATTATTTCAGAGAACCATGACCCGACAAAAAGCAAAATATTATTCGGTTGCCGTCCTTGGTACACTTGCAGTTAAGAATTGGGAAAACAGCAAATTGCTATTATGTACCGCATGTTTTACACTTATAGCACGACATTTATTCTTTAAAGTGGTCTAACAACCTTTTAGTAAAAGCAATCAATAATTTAATAAAAGAAGAACAGAAAGACTTTTTGCACAATGAAATAATTTATCTCCGGTCTCACAAATTAACCCCTCGGAAGCACGATATTTGGAAAGACTCGACGAACTGTTATAAAGGGGATTTCGTTTTGTGTCTGGACAATGTCCATGGCCTCGAAATTAAAGGAACCGTTTCTCGGCATATCACAACAGAGATCTATGTTAACGGGAAAAAACTGTGGCTTCTCGCATAGCGCTCAGGAGAATGGGACAGTTGCTTTTTACGAGATAATATTATTCTGAAATCGCAAGCATTTTATTATTGAAAGTATTCATAAAGCAGGTACCTTCCTCTTGTTTTCAAAAACTGCAGCTATAAAACTTAGTTGCGACTAAAGCAAATATTTAGTAATCACTACTGAATATGTTAATTTTCCTATATCGTTTATACATAAAAAAGCTATAAATTAATCATTTCGGTTGTAAACTCGAGCCAGTGTAACACGTGGTAAGGGTAAAAAAAATTACTATATCTTTCTCAACTTCCATTCAAATTTATAAAGTAATTCCAGTGACACTACACACATATTGAAAATGGATTAAATATGCTTTGAGTTGTAGAGTTTCGCAATATTTTTCAATATTATAGCAGAACTGGAAACTGTAAACGAAATATAGCAAAAAAATAGTATAGTAAAGTTTTTCAACGAGCGTATTATCCGAAAGAGTTCATCTTCTATATTTTTATGTGTCCATTATATATCCGTATCGTCTGCGCTAAGCCGCAGATCCGCCATTTTTTGCCTGTTTTCAAATAAATGCATTTGGTAAGACCCGCGTAACGCAAGAGGGCGTTAAGAGCGCCATTGGGTGTGTTCAGACAGTTGGATGAATGATGTGACGTAGTGATAATTTGAGATTTCTAAGATTGTGATATCATTATATTTAATTAAATCAATTTATATTTTATTGATTGTTGATTTATTGAAATTTGATAATTATTATGATTGCTGAACCACCACACTATGGAAAGTTGGATAAACCACTGAATCTTCAAACCACTGATGTGCAGCATTTATAGGTTATTTTCCGATATTCTGTACGATTAAAATAGGAGATGCACATTTCCTGATTCTTTTATACGTATTATAAAAGATTCGCGTCATAAGAAGTATACATATATTTTCACATCCAAGCTCGTATCAAACCTCTAAATGCATTTTTACCATGAAACAGAGATTTTGTACATTCGCGATTTCAATGTGATGTCCACGATACTGATAACTCCTTTCATAGATTAATGGTAAAATGTATTTTCCGCTTGCAAATGGCAATTGCCTAGTTACCTAGTTTGAAATATCACTACGCCGTGAAACCAGAAAAATCACAGGAAAATGAATCGGCCTAGAATTATTTAAATTCTAAAACAAGATTTCATAAAGAGTGTCCTGACACTAAAAAAGGGATCTGTCAAATATTTTATAGTGAAATATTTTAAAGCTATTAAATGGATTATCAGTACATTGTAATTACATCCATTAGATGTGTGTTTCTAAACTGTGTTTTATCTTTTCCCAAGGATCTATAGAAGGCCAAATATAAAGTGCTGTAATATTAAATAAAACTTGCTGAAACCTTGTCAATCAGTTAACCACTGCATTTTGAAAAAATTTGTAGTATTATTCAAAGATATTACAAAACGGAGTATTTTAAATTAAAAATTTCCTTTTTTCCCTTCAAGCTCATAAAACTAACTCAAAATATAACTAATTTTAAATATTGATATCACCTCAAATATTTAGGCAATAAATTTTAATTCAGAATTCTCAGGAACTATTTATCATCAAAAGCCTAACAGTTTTAATGCATCCAAATTTAGTTTTCGAATTAGCTAATAAAGTGTTATTTACGAGTCACGATTAAGTCATCGTGATAACTTATGCATCTGATTTGATTCAGATCAGAGGGATTAGTAAGAAGAAGAAGAAGGAGTTATGATTCTCAAAACGAAGTTCTCAATTAATGTAAATTTCAAATGTAGTGCCCTTTTATTATTTGTCGTAATTCTAGAAGATGCTTGTCTTAATCGCCGTATAAATACATGTTTTTCCAGTGGCTTGTTTTAAAGACTTTTATCTCCAAAAACTCTAAAAAACACCATATACTAAGAAATGTAACTTTTGCTGTTGTTGACGACTGGAGAGTGGCGAAATAACCAATTTTCTGTAGTGTAATTACTATATTTCTAGATTTCCATTCTATAATTTTGCAGCGCTATCTCTAGAAAGCTGAGAAATCTTAGATTGAAATTATGATTTATGATATTCAAGATCAAGAATCCCACTACTCGCGATTCTTTTTATTACTTCCTCCAAAACCAGAATTCGTATTAAAGTTATATACAGCTGCTATATATTTGTGAGATAATGTTTTCAATAGCAAATGCAGAAAGCAACTAATATAAATAGAATTTCGACCTTGACAAGTGTAGACTTATGAATATATAATGCTTTGGTGAATATTTTCCGCTTGCCTTTTTTTCTTTCATTCCGGAAGATATTTGTTACATCTGAAATTCTGAAACAGACGTTGAAAGAAAGTAAACTGAGTCTTCATCTGTTGTTTCACCAGATGTCAACAATGAAATCGGGAAAGTATCATATCATTTTTCTTTGAATTAATATTCAAATGCATTTTATCCATATAATAAAACTCTACCTTATACCCCTATAAATGGAACAAACTAAGACAACATTTTTTTCACATATTGTATTATAAAATATTTCTTTCATAGTCATTTAAGCCTCATTTTCAGGTCAGCTATTAGAAAAAATTAAATAAATAAAAATATTATTTTCTTGCATGATTGTTGAGGATGTAAATTAATGAAACTAGTAGTAAATATTAACATGATTCTTGCACTTTTAGTTTTTTAAAGAAACAAAAAGTGTCAAGAAAATAAACTTTTATTTTAAATGCATAAAAAGAAAAAATCAATTGAGCACAGAATTTAATGAAAAAAAGAGAGTAAATAATTGTAAAGAGAACTGCATAATTCTTTTTATAAAATTCATCTACAATTTTACATCACGAAAACTAAAAGCTTAGTGCTCTCAATAAGTAATTATTTTGGCATTATTAATTATTTATTGTTATTATTATTAAAACATTTTATTGCCTACTTTTTGATCTCGATAATCAATTATTAAAATCGTTTTCTAGTAGTGAATAATCATTCTTTTACTTCCAATAATTCTGTTATTATTAACAACCTTATGATAAAACATACGATTCCTAATTTTATATTAAATTTCGTGTATGATATCTGTTATAAAATATTCATGTATTTGATCTTAAATTATTTTAGACGCATTTTTGTGTGTTGATGTGTCGTATTCTTTCTTCCCGGGTAATTCTTTCTACCAACACGGGGTAATTAATAAATAAATAAATAAAATCATTACTAAATAGATAAGTATCTAGACAATAGAAAAAAGACATATATATGTACAATGGCATCATAACCTCGAAACTGTTTCCAGCGGAAATCACGTGAGATGGTCAAGGAAGAACAACAATTCCCCTTCTACTGAATATCATGCTGAAGCGTATTTAAAAAAAATCTAGAAAATCGCGCAATTAATTTCTCTTAATAATCTTTTTTTAAAAGAAGGCAATGAATTTGTTTATAAACTTTGAGAATTTCAAAATTTTTAAACGGATCCATTTTAAAACAGATTTTAGATGCTTGATTTTAAAAATAATGGACATCAATTGATGGAAAAAATTCGTGCTAAATTCAGAAAATCGCCAATATTCAGTATAAACTTTTCATTCAAATTTCATTTAAAATTTATTTTCGCTCTATCCAATGTTATAAAGAGGAACATATTGAAATTTTCACTGAGTTCATTAAACGAATATGTATGAAAAATCGCGAAAAAACATTTAAACATTAAATTTTAAAAAAATTAATCGAATTTTGAAACCACCGCTTTCCGTAATTGTATTGTCATCTACAAATCGTGTATATGCAAAATATAAGCTCGATAACTTATCAGGAAATAGTTTTAAAATCTATTAAACGTTTTAACCAAAGCGACAAATACGCATGAGTAAGTTAAATAAAAGCTTAAAAACATTTGGCTTCCGTTCCAAACTTTTAATGAAGATTCCACTTACCAGAGTTCTCTGTCATTAACTATTCCATTTTACATTAATCTATATAATATCTTCCGTTAGAAATCATAAATGATTTAAACTTTAAATAAATAATATTAAATACGTTTCATTCTGCATCTAATACAAGAATTAGTTTTTTGAAATCAATATTACAGTACATGATTTTAATGGGTTTATTTCAGTCCTCTAAATTACAGTGCAAAAATAATTAGAGTTATGACCTAATATTTTTAAGTTTCATGGTTTAAGGGAATTTAAACGTGCCCTCTGAAATTCTAAATGTTTCACAACACTGGTATAGTCAGCTGAAGATTTAGTTCTAAACTGTTTAACAGTTTGATTACACAGTGTTTTAACCATTTCCCTCTTAGAATTAACGATTTCCCTCTTAGAAATTATCTCTTCTCTGAAGAAGATAGTCTTGTCACAAGTAAGTAATCCAAATGCATCCTTAAAGCTTTAAGGATCTTGTGAAAAACCTTCAGTAATTGTTTAAACAAAAATTGAACAAAAATAATAATTTATTATTACTCAAATTCTCTCATATTTTCACTTTTAAAACGATAAATTTCCTTGCTGCTCAGGAGTTTAATAATTAAAGATTTGAACAAGTCACAAATTTCGGAGTTTAAAATAACATTAACCGCGAAACACAGAAAAGAATCTAAATGCTTGAATATTTCCAATTCAGATCTGAATATTGTGTATGAACTCATAAAAATTCAGAATTCAAGGCTTGAATACCTAGATTTTAGAAAGAAGAATTTGAATATGAAATAGCCTAGCAATTTCACAAAAAATGTTCTGCTGAAACATGAAAACTAGAACAAAACTATAAAAAAATTGTGGTCGAATATTCAGCCTTGCGCCGAAAATCCAATCTAAACCACGAAATCATTCATGATCCCGTTTGTCACATTTGCGACGCAACATTCCCGATTCCATAAACTTCACACGCGGCGCGCTTGAGCGTGGTATTTCATTTTGTGCGGATATTAATTTCGACATAAGTGTCTCCCAAAGAAGACGCTTCGTTGCCTTCGCGTGTAGTTAGGCAAGTAGTGTATAATTAAAGTTAGCGGTTAGTATTTTACATGGGAAGCTCAGAAAGGGAAAGCAACACTCTGAAGATTAATCGCTCTCGAACAATAGTGTGGATTTACAAAGCGAGGGTTTATAACTCTCCTTCCTTCTACTTACTAAGTGAAATGTCTTTAATCTTTCCATGGTAAATAAGCATTGCGTAAAGAAAATAGAGTCACGGATCGCTTATCCTGTGCTATTTAAGATATTTTTCTTCGGTGTTCGAAAGTTACATTTCCTACGTTGCGATACCTTCAAATTCATAAGATTTTGCTTCTCAGTAAGGACGTACTATTACTAAATTTTTTAAAGGAAAGACCTTCTGTGTGGGTCTAAATATACATACAGAAAGAATGTCTAATTATTTAAACATGTATGTATGGGTTTAAATAATTTTTAATTATAATAATTTTATATTTATAATAAGTTTAATAATTTTATATTCCAATAATTAATAAGTTTAATAATATGTTCCAATAATTAAAGTTTAATAATCAGTAAACCAAAGAGATTTTGTAAATGGATTTCGTATCCAGAGTCGTGCCTACATAGTTTTTCAACAGAGGCAAAGCGGTAAATGTAAGCCCCTGTATACGATGCGTTGATTATTTATCTACCTATTTGTTTATATATATATGCATTATTGCACCTATATACATATAATCATAGTTATAGAACAAATTAACTATATTTATATATATTTTGTGCTCATTAAAAGTAACTATTTCAAGCGAAAATGCAATAACTCTTACAGTAATATTCAATTATAACTTTTTATATTCTACAAAGTGAAACATGTCTAATGATTAACGGTTTTGAAATGGAAAACATTAAAAAATATGCTTTTTGAAAAATGGCAAATGATATTTAGTAGTATAAAAAAATCTGCTCAAAAATTTATGACATAAACTTTTCAAGCATATTTATAATTTAATTTTTCTTGCTTTTAAAAGAGCAAAATCATCAATAATTTTTTCAAAATCTATTTGATTACTTAATTCATGTTCTACAGAGAGAATGGCCACGTTTGAAAGTTTTTCTTGGCCTAGTGAAGATTTTATATAGTTCTTTATTATTTTATGTTTGCCTAAAGTTTCTTTCGCCACTAGCTATAGTAACTGACGAAGTTAAAAAAATTCTTAACGCTTTTCCCAAATTCGGATAAGAATGAACTAAATTACAATCGTGAATTATTTTTAAAAGTTCTAAGCTTGTAGCTGCTTTTGTGTCCAGAATTATTGAAATAGCATGGTTTTTAAAACTAGATATTTCTGAGTGAATTTTTCAGTGTTCATATCATTCTGATATTTAAGTGCTAAGTCATAAGCGGCTGCCTTTAAATTACTTGAATCTAATGACATTAATTGTTCACCAGTTAGAAACTGGAAATAGGATGATTTCTTGGTTTTTCTTTTTCTTTTTTTTTAGCTGAATTTTTTATAATACAAAATTCTTTTAATATTCACTGATGTATTCCGAAATTAAAAGTTAAAAATCGTAAGTTTTAAAAATAAATTTCTGAATTTTTGATCGAATAGCTAATTTCGTACCCCTTCTACGAGTATTTGTTCACCTGAGGCAAGTGCCTCACCTGCCTCACCCTCGTCCCGGCCCTGTTAGTATCCTCGAAAAATAAAATAATAGTGTCACTTGATGTAATTATTTTTGAAAATCTTTGTATGCAAGTCATTTAGTGCAATAAATACACAGCGACATTCTCACAAGCAAATAATACCTAGTAAATTTAATTTGGCTTTGCCATTTAGAGGAACTCATATTAAATATAAGAGTTTATGTTATGTATCTTCGTACAACTCTTTTAGAATTTTTCGAAGTAAGGAAGCGAAAAAAATCCGCGGTGCAGTCGCCGGGATTCGAATTCCGGACCTCCTGATTTCGCGTCGAGCACGCTTCCAGTTAAACCACGAACACATGCGAAAAGGAAGATTAAATACCTTTAAATTTCAGGGTATGAATTCTTAAATTATCTAATTTAATCAATTTTAACTATTTAAATTAAAATTTTATCCAATTATTGGAGGTGCTAAAGCAACTTAAAGCCTCACACAATCGCTGTTCGGTCGGTTTTAACCCAGATGCTATGAGACGTTGAACTTTAATTTGCAAACCGAATTTGCAAACCGAAATCAAATTACAGTATCTAATTATTTTACATTTTAAAATTTTATAATTATTTTTTTAACTTTTCGAAGTTTAAATAATAAACTTTTAGAAACCGTTAGTCTTTTTGTTTCGAAGCAGGAGATGTGAAAAATGCGGAGTATCCTCGTGGATTCGAAGTCCGAACTTCCTGATGCTAACCGGACATAGCCTCCAATTACGCCACGAAGGAACACGGTAAGAAAACCTTACAAACTCATCTTAAATATTAAAATTATAACTATAATTTAAGTCTAAATTGTAACTTAAGTATTATCTTAAATTTTCAGTAGCAACAGTTTTTTTTTAAAGGTTTGCTGCTATATGTTTTTGATTAATTTTTTATATATGTTTTTACTGAATTATATCGCTCAGTATATGCATTTTAAAAAATGATGCTTCGATAGGCCTATAGAAGGAGTATATCTTGTCTGTGTAAAAGAATATTTTTTTTTTTCAGAAAGCATGGACCTTTATGTCATCCTACCATGTATATATCATCATCTCGCCTTCATAATCTATAATTCAATCTATAATTGCTTAACAATCTGAGCAGTTTAAAGACAATCAACACGTCTGTTATTAATTTAGATCTTTATTCTGTTTTTAACAATATATCTAACTGATGTAAATAAAATTGCATGCATCATTATTGTAACTTCTAAGCAATGTTTCTAACTTTTATAATTACCAAAACAGGTTGTTCAGTTAACTGGCTATTTATCACCTGATTTAACTGGTTTATATTCTACCTTGAAATATTTTTGGACATATTGAAGAACAATCAACCCAAAATAAAAATAACAGTTTTGGTGTGCTGGATATAAGTATGACTTTTAATGTAATTTCTCTTGTAAAAAATTAACATATAATTTTATATACAATTTTCTATTAATCTATAAAACTTTCTTAAATAAAAAGAAAAACTGTTAACAAAAACTAGGTTAGTATATACAGTTTTGTTTTGCTTTCTTGGCAAGAAGATGAATATCGTGAATTGCGAAATAGCTCAGACAGGAACAGTTAAAGATCACAAGCAAATAAAATTAAATAACACATTATTCTAAACAGACTAACGCTGACCAATGGCCGATAGCGTAAGATCGCTAAAATCTGGTAGTTTGGGCCAGATTCTAATTCCGACAAACTGGGTGTCTGCATAAATATTCCCAATGTTGTTATTTCATATCTAACTAACAACTCTTTATAGTTTCCCAGCCACATCAAAATCACAAAGAGAGTAATATCACTAGAACACCTGAGGGACCAAAACATCTAAGTCTTAGAACCAACTAAAACGATAAATCGCCACAGGTCGTTTAATGATAAAACCTATCTAAAGGTTTAGCATGCCTCCAATGTCCTCACTCTAAGCCACTTTTGCAATTCCGACATTCCCCAGGAAGACTGCAAAACAAAAAGCACCCAGAATTTCAATAGCACAACAGCTAAAAGTTGCACAAATTATACCCAGAAGTATTCAAAATATAAGAGTCGCTAACGAAAAGTCACGCAAAATTACACTAAAAATAAATGGTTATAGAACTATAAACCTATTCAATAAAATAATGAACAAAGGCAATATTTTCTCAATACAAAATAGTGAAATTGTACAGAAACAAACTGTACAAACATACAAACAAACACAAATACTGGTGGAAATTGCAACCTGCCTTATACTATTTCTTTTCTTCTATTAGTTATTTTTATAATAAATAGTTTTTACATTGTATTTTAATTTGAATTAGGTACCCATGCGTTTAGTTGCGTCAATTTAGCATGCTTTTGACAACATATGGAGCTAAATTTAATTTGGCAGGATTTCATTTACCCGTTATTATTTCAATTAATTTAAGAACTGTAACTTACCCATCAACATGGTTGTCATTTTATTTTAATCCATACATAATCCATACAGTAATATATTAAGTCTTCAGAAAATAAGTTAACATTTTGTTGATGGAATAACATGTTGTAGATATGTAAAGATTACACAAAAAACAAATGATAAATATTTATAAGTAATTGTTTATACTAGATGATTTCTACATGTCTGCATTTTTTCCTTAAAAATCTGGCAACATATCATTATATTATTTTTATATTTTTTGTTATTGGCCTGTATTCAGCATCAAGGAAATTAAGAAATAAGTTACTAGCTGTTAATGGAATAAAATGAAGCCAGTTTGCAAAGTCTATTTAAAACGTAAATGATGAATATTTATTGGGAATTATTTATAACGGATTATTTATATTTTTCTTTACGTTATTTCCTCAATAGTCTGGTAAAGTATCATTAATTAATGTTACATTTTACTGAATTCTTTCTTTATATAAGTGATAGCTTTCACGGTAAATACGAAATTGTTCTTGTCTTTATTTCATTTATTTTTTCATATGAGCTTTTGTTTTCTGATGAATTCCCATATATAGTAATATAATAACTAAATACTATCTTTATACCCAAAGAATATACCAATATTAATGCTGCAACTAGTAATATAATGACTTAGCTTAAGGAAAGGAATTTAATTTACACTCTACAACAAAAAAAATCGACACACTAAGAAGGAAACATCCGATTTGAAATTTCGTATGCATAAATGTTTTGACCAAATATGCGAATGATTAAAATTTGGTGTCTAATGAATGAATGGTGCAATGATGAATGGTGGTCTAATGAATGAATGGTGCAATGATGATGCGCATCGGAACTGCGCATCCAGGATTTGTATATGAGGAGCTGTTTTTGAACTGTTGTTAAAAATTTCTGTTGCATTGCGATTTAGAATACTTTTCAACCGCTGAAAAAATGCCTCGCCGCGGAATTCGAGCTCATTACGAGCAACAGTCTCCCAGAACAGCGTGCCGATCCTGCTTTCACTATTGCCCTCAACCAGGATTTATGGTCTGGGATGCAATTTTCCTTGATAGCCGGACCCCTTTGGTCGCCATTAGAGGCACACTTACAGCAGCGGTACGTCGATGACATTCTGAGACCTGTTTTGCTACCGTTCCTTTTGCAGTACCCTGGCCTTATTTTTCAGCAAGAAAGTGCCAGGTCACCTACGGCACGTGTTGCTATGAACTGTCTTACAGCTTGTCAAACACTTTCTTGGCAAGCCAGGTCTCTCTCTCCTCGAGGATGTGTGGGATATGATGGGAAAGCGACTGCATCTGCCAGGGAATGTTGATGACCTAGTCCGACAATGGGAGCAAATTTAGCAAGAAATACCGCAGGAGACCATCCAGGAGCTTTAGCAGTCTATACCAAGCCGTGTGGCAGCTTGCATCCAGGCTAGAGGGAGTCAACACTTTAATGAGCTCGTTGCTTTTTAACTATGTAACTCTGAAATAAATCATTCAATTGTTCTGAAATTTTAACCATTTTCTATTCTGTACGTAATCTTCCTATCCACCAATTTTTGTCTCCATCGGGCAACTCCTTCTTGGTGCGTCGATTTTTTTTTGTCATAGAGTGTCGATTCCGAAATGTTATACAGAAGGAATACTGCTGCCTTTTGAAATCGCTTGAGAAAAATCCATAATCTTCTTTAGAACATTTTAGGAAGATTTTTCGGCTATGTCTTTAGAACTACTGACTAACTAAATTTATTCTTCTTAGCCAGTTGTGTAAGGTGTAATCGTTTTGGATTTATAATTAAGTTAAAGTTTCCTCTACCATCATTTAAGAAATAAAGCCATAACTCCTGAAAATCAATACTACTTTCCTAAATTCTTCCACCACGTCGTACCCCTATCCTCAGGTGGATCAACAGCTAAAGCTATGAAACTGCAATTCCGATGGGGATAACTGAACGGGCTGACGGGTGGAAATGACGGAGTTATCCACCATAGAATGCAAATACCAGGTAGTTCCCCATGAAAGAGCTCTACGAAGTCAGCTCTCCTTGATAAGGAAACAATCCAAGTCATTTCTCCTCCTAAGCAAATAATCAGGGATTATAGATGATATTTTCAAAACGTCAATTTTTGAAACTGATTATTAAAATATTATTATAATTAAATAATATAAAAAGTAATATACATAATATAATGTAAAAAAATAGTATTCTACAATTTTTCGATTAACCTAGTACTTAATTTTTCAAGCACTGACATTTACAAAATCTCTTCTCTCGTTTCTCACATATCACATCAATGATCTTACTATTTCTGACTATGCAACGTTTTTGATTGGATATATCATTCCACCAATGCCTTTTGAACACTTTCTTGCAAGATATTTTAATCATTTACCAATTCATTGTTGACATATCAAAAACTGTTTCGGAAAAATCCAGAATGGGAAATTTTTGTCTTCACCGTTTACTTATTTGGTCATCTTCATTTTCATTAGATTTGTCAGTACTTTGTAATATTGAAAACTATGTTAAATTTCCCCATAATAAATTTATTTTGCCTTTTTTGAAAAGCAATCCTGTTGTCTAAAAAAACTCCACAAAATATCAAATTAAGTGTATTAAGACGAAACCATATTTTAAGGATTCAGTTGTTAAAATGTTTGGGATTAGTATGCATCCCAAACATTTTAATAAGTAATACAATGACTAAAACCAGTTATTGACGACTTAATATAAATTCAGTTAATTTAAATAAAATGAGGATATATAAACAGCACCAGCATTTTCTAAAATAATTTAACAGAACAAATTTCCCACAGATATCATTCCAAGTTTGGTAATGCGCTTTTTCATCAAATTATTATCATTCAGTTCATTTCTTTTTCTTTCGGTAACTTCGATCGCACTGTAGCCCTCAAACGTTTATCTCTGAATTGGAAGTATCCTGTGTTGCTTTAAATATCTGCAATGAAACTCCTAATTGTCATTAATAAGCATACATGTTGTTATTGATGTAACACTGGTATGCATCAAAACTCTAATTTGAATAATAAGCTTTGAGAGGAAACATTCTTCCCGAGTTTCAAGTCTTCCAGACGAAGATTCTTGTCAAAATCCATTAGTCGAATCATAAACGACAGTGGACAATCACTCAAAAGTCATTTCAGATAATTCAAACTCGCTGTCAGACGTTGGTAATTTGCCAAAAAAACTATTTCTGACCAGGAAATGTGGCTCCATGGAGGAGGAGGGGCTCGTGCCCTTCTGGAAGCAATGTGAACTTCCGTTTGAAGGAATAATCAAATAAAAGCTTGTGAAAGGTCACTATCCTCCAAAACACGTAGTGTTTCTGGCCCGGGAAGAAACAAAGACGCAAACAAAAATAAATATTTTCAGCTCATTATTCCTGTGATGGTTTCTCGGCTTACCGTTCGATCATGATTTGTTCTGTGCTTTCATTAGTATTCAAGACTAGTGTCTGCTTCAGTAATTTGATATGGCTGTGAAAGATGTCATGCACGTGCTGCTAAGGTTGTTTTTGGTTTGATTAACCACTTAATATTGGACAGAACTCAGCAATTTCACAAATGAGTTCTACAAATGAGGAAAGAAATAAAATCTTAAGTTTGTGGTTGTTTAATTAATGTTAATTCATAGCAAAAGAATGGAAGTTTAGTTTCATTGCTTTTGACCTAAATCAAGAAAGCATTGCACTTCTGAAGTTTTGTTTTGAAGAAGTAATTCATCTCTTCTTTACTTTGTCGCTGAAAGAGACGAGCAATACACAAACAAGTAATTTTTTACGCTTTAAGTGCTTTTGACAGACACCGTGCCTGTTCACAAACAAAGATTTGTAGCAAACCTGCATGAAGAGAAAGAAACTATGTTATTTTGCCAACTATATCTTTTCTATTCTTGGCTCTGTATCACAATCTAGTATTCCTCAGAACACTTCAATATTTCCTATCTACTGCACCATTAAAAACGCCATTTAATAGCATTAAATTACATATTTGTTTCTATTCTCCAAAATATTGGAAAGGTGCGATTAGGATTCTCATTTAGTTTTTCAAAATTACTGAATTTGAAAAGCAACAACAACATTTTTAAAAATTAAATCCTCCCTAATTTTTTTAGCCAACGTCTGCTCTCACTCGCAAGGACAGTTGTTTAAGCGATGCCTGAGCATAATATTTATAGACTGGGGTTCTTAAGTACAGCATTCTTTCGGGGACCTGTTATGCCCACGTTCCCTGTTCTTATAAAGGAAAAACAGGATTGTGAGTAATTATAATATGATTTGAGGATTACTAAATTTATGAAGTCCTACACTTAGGCCTTCATTGCAAGCAAGTACAAGTGACTCTTGTCATAAAGAATTTTGCAAAAGAAGTTCTATATTCATATCAAAGAGCTAAGGATAGGTCCAGAGGTTATCATTTAAGTCAATATTTCCCAAGCTATATGACACGAAGCCCTACGACATATATCCCGAAATTTTCAAATTTTGCATTCCCACATTTAGACAGGCTATAGTACTGTTATATCCTCTCCAATATTTGCAAAATGTTGTTAGTTATTAGTCCGATAGGAAAAAAAACGTCGTGTTGTAGCACAGCCATCATTGTTACCTTCATGGTTAATTAAACAATTACTATACTTCTGTTTTGGCAAAACCGAGTTAGAACCATTTTGCTAGGATTACTCTCGTTATGTAGATTCTACTATAGGAAGTTTGTTTAAGTCAGACTGGACAGTTCACGTTAAGGATTCGTTCACGTGTGTGAGAACGGAAAAAAGTATCTTGCTAGAAAGTTACATTTCAGTATTATGTTGGACAAATATCTATCAGATGTGTTTGTGTCATATTAGTATCCTATAGTACTAAATTGAGCAATAAAAATTTTGCCTACGTTTTCGTTGACATATTTGCGGGTGTCGGTTTTTTTTTTTTTTTTTTTTTTTTTGTGAGATGTTCATTGCATAATTCATCTTAATATTAGTCTGACAACCAGAAGATAACAAATTGACAAACTTCGTGGAATCTTATAGACACAGACTTCACATTAATTATATTGATGTTAATATGTTATACTACGCTATCAGTCGAAAAAGATAAGAAATCGTTAATTATCGGACTGAAATATTTTATAGGAACAGTGAGCAAAGTAGCTGTTTGTCAGCCCAGTTCAAAACAAATTTGGTTAAATGTAACCTTCAAGAGATATTTTGTGATGAGTCATAAGCTAAGAGAATATACTTTATACTGTGCTTTTATTTATTTACTCAATTTCTTTCTTCGTTCATATTCAAAATCCTGAGTGAGTGGCTTGGCAATAAGGGAATAAACTCTTATGTAATATTTTTTACTCTGATTCATTTCGCAATTTTTTTAAGAATCAGAGGTGCTATTAGCCTCGATTCTCATTAAGAGGTGCTATTAGTCTCGGTCTCATTAATTTGTCCATACCACTTTTCTAATAAACCAAATATTGTCTCCAAATATTATAGTAAGTATGAAAAATGTATAGTAACACTTAACACTCTATCGGTCGTTCTAATGATTTACTGTTTAATGATTTTGTGAATTTGCTGTTGTATGTTTTGTGGCATAAGTTCGAAAAAAGAAATGTTTAGTGAATCAAATTAAAAAGATCAAAAGTTAGTCATTAAAAATATGTTGTGTAGTCATTTTACTAAGAAAATTGAACACTGATGTAATGAACTGAGAAAAGACTTTAAAAAACTAATGGAAACACTTAATACTGTATCGAGAATTCTAAACACGTGCTATTTTTAAAAAATTTTGAAATTTTCTGTTGAATTTTATGTGCTGCAAGTGTGAAGACAGCGATGTTTAAAAGTTAGAAAAATATCTTGTGTTTACAAATGTGAGTCTAAGAGCAGACTGATAAACTGCAAGCTCACCGAGAACATAAAAACCTTAACAAACTCTCTGGCGCGATATTAAAATCGGAATCCGGTACTTACGTTTATATCATCTCCCATAAAGCTGTTGCTAAGCAGCGCGATTTATAGCCAATTATGTCTAAGCGTGACGTTACATTCATTCACAGTAGCTGTGCTTTTATTTGCTGCAACTCCCGACTTATTTTCGATAAGCCACTTTGTATTTTTTTAAACAAGGATATAAATTAACTGTTATTGCTGAATTTGTTTTTTAAATTTAGAACCTGCCTTCTGCAGAACAGCAAAAACAGAATATTTTCAGAGATGGGAGAGCTTACCATCAAAACGTGTGTATAGAATGTGATCAGCTGAATATAGCTAACAAAGGAGGAATAAATTTTGTTCATGGGCTTTCTAAACAGAGCTTTCAGCAAAATTGGGCTGCCTAACAAAACAGTAGAAATCGACGAAAGCCTTTTTATGAAGTGCAAAACTGAAGTGAATAAAATACTGACTGTGCATTAAATAAAGAGGTGTCGGTTCTTTCAGAATACAGTAGAAATGATTGATATAATTTTGATAGAATCTCTGCCAACTTTAATGATTCGATGGTAGCTAACTTTCACTGTTACCTGGATAACACGTAAGTACTCTGTATTCTATCAGACTCTTCTCCCCAAAATTATAGACTTTTTTCATTTTTATAAATACCACATTGGTAGAGATTCTATTAGAATACAAGTTTAACAACTTGGAAATGGGACAATGTTCGTTTCGATAGCAAAATTAGAACTGTTACTAGAGAGACCCAATAGTTGAAATCTTTTCTTAAAATCTCAACTTTAAATGACATATTTTTTGTTAAAATTGGATTATTATTATAAAAAAAGGATACTGATATCTTAAACTTCACTTACATGTTGAATTATCCCAAAATTTAAATTTCACTTTTCCTTGTTTGTTTTTATTACTTATCCTGTTTACTTTTGTATATTAATATATCACAAATAATAATCTGTTTATCATTTTTAATCAAACAGAGATGCAATTTTTAGCATTTCTATTTATAATCTTCGATTTAGAAACTCATTACACCAAAACGAGTTTTAGAAACATAAAAGAAGACTATAAAGCTAAGTCCTATTATTCCTATTATTTGAGGTTACATAAATCTTTGATCTGAGCAGTTTAAATTCGATTTCTCTTTCGGGAAATCGGCTTCAAACTGCTCAAATCGAAGACTAATTTTAGAAAGGAAATATTTAGACAAATTTCATTTCTTACGATTTTTCATAAACTCATCTATCTGTATCTGAAGATCAACGCGTTTCAAACTTCTAGGTGTTCATTTTGTTAAAGGCGGCTTTATCATGGTAGGATCTGATGAGAGGAAATTTCAGGGTGAAGTAATTATGGCAGATACGATTAAGAAGTATTATAGCAAAACAACATTTCGCACATATATTTTTATAAATTTTTATGAGCTTTATATTTGCTTTCACCTCGACCGGATTCAAAGGAATTATTTGATTGATGAGTACGTTTTGCATTTCTCTTTCATCAAGGGTCTCGAATAATTCCATTGTTGCCACATCTTTGAATTTGATCTCCATGATACCAGAAGGCATTCAAAGTATTCCTCTCTGCGCCTGAAACAATATGCTTCTGAGCATTTTACTGCATTTGTCTTAGATTTCACATACTTTTATTGCATCATCCAGATAAGTAGCAGCTTGAACAAACATGATTGTTCACCGGTAATGAAGGTCTATTGTCCATTCCTTTCTACAATTTGACACAGGGTCAACATCATTCACTCTTCCCTTCTTATAAAATACTTTGATTTTATTATTTCGTTGATCGTGTTACTGAATATTCTGAATGAAAACTGATTTGCATCGTTCTCATATTTACATTAAAAAACTGTAAAAAGTGCTTCTCCATTTATCATTGGATTACTTCCTGATAAATTCCTTTACGTTAAAGATACTGTAAACCGAATTATGTGATATAGTCAAACTAGAAAATAATTCAGCTTTCCTTGTGTTAAATGAGTTATTAATTTATTCTCAGACAATATTACTTAACGTCTATTATAAAAGTATTAATGTTGCTCATATGGCAAGGCTAGAAACTACCAAAATTCAGAATTTGAAGCATGTGGTTTACTGAGTGCTGATCGCTTTTGCACCATCACAGTCTCAAAACACTAAAGTAGAAACATAGTGAATAGTGAATTATTCCTAAAAGAAAAAGGATTTTGTATTATTTGGTATGGAAATTTTAAAAGGAAACGAGTAAGATGGCAGATAACTGAGTTCACTTTTTAAGGAGAGAGAAGCAATTATTTAAACCGAACTACTTGAAGGGATATCTTAATTCATTGTCAAGGTATATAACTTTAATAATACTGTACCTATTCATTATAGTATTACTCCTTAATAGATTTCTAAAATCCCAGGCCTGCTCAATCGCTTCGATTAGGATTATATTGGGATCTTCCGGAATGTTTTAGTTTTCAGAACATTGAAATCGGGTGCTGATCAACTAAAACATTTTTTATGATAATTTCAGTGAGCTGACTGTCTACTCGAGTACTTCGCCAAGTCTACATTGCAACGCTTCAGGCTTATCTTGGTCTTGACTGCATCCAAATCTAAATCGAATATTGACCTACATAAAGTATTGATGTCTTCTTCCAATCCATCGCAATGCTTTGGACCTGTGTAATTCATGGGAACAACGAAATCGAATCGAATCTTGATCAAATTGGAAGGCATTGATGTCATTTCGGTGAGCTGAACTTTGACACTTCAGAGACTAATCCACTGCATCTTATGTTTCTGGCTGCACATCAAAAGTGATGGACTAGATTATTAAATGGACACTGGCGCGAGTTCATAAATTTTACTGTATATATTCATATCAAATAGTTTATTATCTTTAGTCATTGGGAGACATCTTTAACAGATATCAAAATGCTTTGTCCTCTCCTTGAACACCTTATTGTCCCTTACGTAAAATGCAGTATCCACATTTGTTACCCGATGTAACTACGGGAGGGGCACATGTCTATTAAAACAAAATAGTACACGTCATCATAGTTATAATGAGGCATTTTCTGTTTAAAGCTTTTAGTTTCCGATCTTTCAATCACGAAGAAAATTAGTAGTATTGGAAACATGTTATTGAAATTTGAAAAATATAAAACAGTTAATTCTTAAATTTAGGTAAAGTGAATTAAATTAAAAAACAGCTCTTATAAATCTGATTACCTTCGTAAGAATTTTTGGATACGCAATGACCAACTCTATATTAAAACAAACTGAAAGATCTCATGAAATAACCATAGTACGACCACAAAATTCATCAAATTTATAACTGATTTTAGCAAAACTTTTATCTATATATATTATATTTAAAATTTATAGAGTTTAGCAGAATATTCAACGAGGAACATCATACATTTTTCGATTCTAAGGCGCCATGACGGAAATGCCATAAAATTAAGGACTGAAATGCAATCCTTTATTTTAGTTCCTCAGCAAAAAAGAAGATTTTCATTCCAATAAAGTAAAATAATTGAAATCTAACGTTAAAACATATCTATCAATTATTTTTTAAATAACTTTAATTTATTAATAATAACAATATTTTTATTTAAAATAGCAGTTTAGAAGCATTGATTGAGTATTGCGTATGCATAACTAATAATTGGGAAACATCTCTCGGCTCTAAGATGCAAGCATTTTTGGCGATTTTTGCTTGGAGCAAAATATTTTTTTGAAATTCGAAGAAATATGATTATAATTCTGAATTGTTTTGTGGATAACAAAAGAATATATCCTACCTTAAACCACTCAACATGTGTTAAACTATCACACGGATTTTTAACATGATGCCACCATCTGCCGCAGAATCTCATAACCACTACTACATTTAAAATTAACATAGCTTTGACTCTCTTAAGGAGCTACACGGAAACTGATTTACTTTTAACTACAGATAAGAACATCCACACTGTAACATCTTATTTAAATTCGAATTATGGCCAGATCTGTAAGAATGAACTCAGAAAAGTCTATAAAATTCATGTAATTAATATTCTCCCAGGAACTAGAAGCTTGCTTCCTTTCTCCCCGCTCGGAATATTTTTTTCAGACAGAATCATTATTATTTTTTGTGAGTCTTAAAGCTTTTTAACATATTCATTTTAACTTGTGCTAAAAGATACGCATTTCAAATTGACACGATTTTATTTAATACTGAACTCTACAGTTTTCTGAGAATGGCATTTAATTTATCATACTTACCAAATAAAGTATTTTATAATCATCATACATAATAGGAGATATTAGTATGAATTCCAGGTAATGATCAACATGAGAGTTAACTTAAATTTTAACACATTTCATTCTAACTTCAAATACGCACTTCAAACTGACATTACTTAACATTGAACTCTTACAGCCATATTGAGAATATTTGACGTTTAATTCACTAGGGATATCATGTTTAGCAAACACCAAATATGAATAAACATCATACATAGCAGTTAATATTGACATAAACACCGTATAATGTTCAACACAGTCGACAACTTAAAAAACTTAACCCATTTTAGTATTATTTAAAATCTAAAAATGAACACATTTTCAAAGAAGCATTATTTTCATTAAACGCTGTAGCTATACAATTATCCGAACACGTATAACATTTTTTTCATGTCCATCATACACAATAAATAAATGAGATACATTCCACAAAGTACTGAGCACATTTTCGCTTCTAACTGGATGTATTCTTAAGAAACGAGGATGAGAAAGAGATACAGTGTGAGTATGTGGAACTGTTCGGTGGCAGTGATTCTCTTTCTGCCATATTGATCAAAATACAAATGTACTTTAAAGTCAACTAAATAAATTCAAATATAGGTAACAACAATAGGGAAATATAAAATGGAAGAAGAAAATGTCATATTTCAAACAAAATGTAAGCATCTGGGTATGCAAAACATGACCAAGAAATAAATGTTTTTACTGCTAATGTTCCGAATAAGACAAGTATGGATATTGCCTTAACTAATTTCACAAACTACGTGTAAAAATTAATGAAATATTTTTAATCTTATTTCGTAGTCTTATATTCCGATGACTGTGTTCTACATTTAGTCGTAAGTTGATAAGAGTGATTTCATTTTTAAAGATTCAAGTTCAGAAATATTACAGCTCAAAAACTAAAAAATTTTAAACAACAATGTATTGTACCGTAATAAATTATTTTTTCGCTGTTTTCATGAATTCTTAGATAGGCAGCAAACTTATAATACATTAAGAACTTTTTTTAATGTGTTACGTTCATTGTTTTCCATAACATAGATTTTTGGGAAGCATTTCGCACAAAATTGATGTTTTTCAAAAGATTTTACTTAACGTGCTTATTTAATTTTAACATATTTTTCATTTATAGTATTGAAAGTTGCTGATCGGTTTGACTCAAACATTTCATCTTGTAACCTACTGAAAATAAAATTAACTTGCATTGATCTTTTTTCGAAAATTTTTTATGCATTGATCGTTTCCCTCTTAAATTTTTATTACATATTATGGAAGGGCTCGAGGAAAGTCGTATTTCACTCCAGTTAGAAAATTTAAGTAATATTTTACTAGTAAGCAAAACGTTTTATTGCATTTTCAATTAAAACTGTTCAAATTCAGTGCTTTATAATTAATTTGACTTTCTATATGAAACAAAAACATTCAAACATTATAGACAATGTATTCTATATGGATATTTTTCGTTTTCAAACCGTTCCATTTCTAGTGAAATTTTATTTTTTGACAAACAGTGGAAGTTTTTTGCTAATTTTCTCTTCCGAATGCGCTTTCGTATCTTATATATGCTCATTACAATATCTTGCCAAAATTACGTACAAATTATAAAGTAAATGAATATTTTCTGAAAATTATGTATGTTTAATTTTGAAACATTTACATGAGTACCTCATTTTTAATGTTTCTTTTTCTACATCCGGCTAAACTTTCGAGCGTAAAATCTTAAAATTTTCAGTTTCCAAGGAATGTATTTTCGAAAAACTGCAATATCGTTATATTTTAAAAGCAAGATTTTTTTCAGGAAATTCCTTATCAATAACTCTTTGGACACTTAGAGTTTGTTATCTCTTTTTCTCTTTCTACATTGCTACCACTACTAATTATCAGAACTTCAGTTATTTTATTCTGAATCTTTATCGTTTTTAGCACTGCCTTCTAAGGACTCGGGAAAAGATTTTATTATATTGTTTTGAAAATTTGTCATGTGTTTGAAAAGAATCAGCTTGAAGAGAATTTATCTTAGTATACTAAATGTGATAGATTAAATTTCTCTGACACTGATGTATTCTAAAATAGATAACGAAGATTTTAACCCACTCCTTATATACTTTGTAACATTTCTCTAATTTATCGATTACTGACTTGCATTATCGTAGACTTTAAGAAATATTTTGCATAGGAAATGCGTCTAAGGAAAAATCGATATCTTCAAAAAAAAACATGAAATTTATTTTAATTTAAACTATTAGGAGAATAAGAATCATTATTATGAAAATTGTTTCTTTTGACGCATAAAATTACTTTTTTATCCCATTCGAAACGAACATACATAGCTCCTATCTTGCATTAATGGACCATGTTGTGTTTTAACATATTTTAATCAAGCTCATATTGCAAAAACATCATGTTTTTTCCTCTACCTGTGCAATTTCAAGTCGAATTTTACTATCACACAAAAGTTTTTGCTGCAGTTTTAGTAAAATCTTAATTGTGTGCGTCAATGCCAATTTGTAAGCTTCTGAATTCATTTTGTTAAAAAGAAAACAATTCTAACTTATTAAGAAGAAGAATTTATGCATGTATTCTGCTATATGTTTTCGATTAATTTTTAACCATTTGCTTATCTACGAAATTTTGTTGCAGTCCTAAATATTGTTAGTGCTCAAATATTGGTAGTTTTGTCTTTTCCAATGCATTTCGTATGTGACGAAACCTCAGTACAGAAAATTATAATCGCTTACACCTTATATTGCATTGATAACGGTCTTGTATTAAATTTTCATTGCATATCGTGCGACTATTTAAACAAAATGTCATGTTCTCTTTTTTTCTGTCTGCGCAGTCTCAGGCAATAATTTACTATTGGTTAGACTTCTGTACTGTGCGTTTTAGATAAAATCGTAACGGCTGAACTGAATGTTTCATTACTAATTTGGAAGTTTCTAATCATAAGATAGGTAAAATATTCTTAGCTTATAAATAAATAATTTATACATGTTCTCTGTTGTATTATTTGTTATTTTTCTAGCTGCTGTTTATGATTCCTACTCAAATATTGAACTGATTAAATAACTTTCTACTTTTCCAACGTATTTTGTAGTCACATATGCTCGATATAGAAATTTTTCCTGACTTAACCAATACTGCAACCAAAATAGAAAATATGCGAAAGTTTCCTGAAAATTTATTTATGTTTGTTTATTTGCAAAAATGTACACGATTATCCATATTTAATTCTTAAATGTTTATTTTCCTACATTACAACGAAATTTTCGATCACAAGTTTTGAAATATTTTCCTTTTTCATAAAATTTGCGTATCTGCGATGTCGCTGTGTTTTCACAAAATTTTTTGGGACTGCGCTGTCAGTAGCCTTTTAGATACTTAGAAAATATTTTCTCTTTACTATTAGTAAACATCAGTGAATTTACATAACTTTTCTGTGAATTTTCAGCTTTTGATGCCTTAAAATACTTTAAAATATATATACTATATATTAAAATAGTTTAAAATATAATCATTTATGTTGGTTACCGAGACAGATTGCCTGAATGTTTGGGAAAATAAGTATTTGTTTTGTTCACGAGAATGAAATTAATGTTTCATTTAAATTTTATTCTTCAGAGTATTCTTCAGAGGTCAATTTACGACAAAATGCAGGATTTGTCGTCATTATTTATCATTCTTACGAACCTCAGTACTTGCAAAACTTTCACGTAGCTGTAATTTTTCCTATCAATAATTAGAAGACTGGAGGAGTAAATGCAAGATATTTGTACAAGACATGAAGCAAAATTTTTGGGAATAAACGGGGGATAATAAAAATAAAAAGGAGTTCTCCAAATTTAGGAAAAAGAGATTATTCGCAAGCATGTGAAAATTACCGCATTGAAAATTCAGTATTACAAATGTGTAATACTGAATAGCAGTCACAGAATTTAACCTGCAATTTTGTAGAGTCATTAGGTTATTTGGAAGCAGGATTCATGAAAAACTAGCAATGCCCTCGTCGGCACTCGAACCACGGACCTCTCGAGTACGCGTCGAGCGTGCTGACCACTACAACAGGAAGGCATGCGACGAAGGCGGGAGAAATACCTTATAATTTAATTAGTCGATTATTTATTAAATTAAAATTTCTTTTTAAGAAGATAATGTTCGGAGAATCTTGACATGAAAAATGAATTTTCATGAATATTATTAAAGCAGATACAAGTAGTATATTTAAACACGTGATGTACAATATAGCATAAATGGTGACATTATAAATCCATTAAAGTAAATAATTTTTATGTTTTTTAGTCTATTCTCAATATGCATAAAGTTTCGATGCATCATTTGTTGTTCGAGTAATTTATGAGCTTATATAAATGAAATTTCATATAATTTGTTTGTTATTAAATAGCGTTGGAAAAAGTAATCCAATTGAAAATTTCTTTTATTACGCTATAATTTTAAAGAATTTCTACTCATTTTTTATTCAAGCATTACTGAAAATAATTCCATACTTATTATTATTATCATTCATTCTGACGATATTTGTTTGAGATTAGGTTTCGTTTCAGGTTTTTGAAAACTGTTAAAAAATTTTACAGCTCAAATCACTAAATCCGATTCAAGAAAATAAGATAGGATGAAAGTAGTGATTTATATTTTCTGGCAGATTGCTTTGAATATGTGAGAAGAAAAATCATTATTCTTTCGACCAAACGCTATAAAATAATCTTTGTTTAGCTGTATGATTATTGTTCTTTGTCTGATGTGTATCTGAGATATGCAAGCTGCTTATGCGCGTAATAGAACTTCGTTTGAAAGAAATGTTGAAGAAATAATACACAAATTCATGCAATTCAGATGGTTTCATTTTTTAAATACATATGCGTATTTTTTAAGTAAATAATCGTTTGGTTTGGTTTGAGTTATTATGGCAAAGCATATTAGCGTTCTCTGCGTAAGGGGAAGGATGCTTTGGTGGAGGACCTTCTAAGGGAAACTGGCTTGTATACATGTTACACGTGGAGAAAAACACGAAAACTCCCATGCAGCCAGTCTGTTCGCCTGGATTTGAACCCCAGTCGGAACTACTAGTATTTAGCAATTTTACCGCTCGGACGGCTGGTGGGCAAGTAAATGACAGAAATATGTAATACGAAAATAAGAAAACTGGGAAATAACTGTCCAGAAGTTAAAGTTAGCATATGCTTTTCATCCAACGACAGCAGGTCCAACATCGAACTCATAAAACGACTGAGTTCAACAGATGCCTGAGAGCAGATTATTTATACAAGCATTTTTACTCATGCGTAAACGTGAATACTAGTCAGTTATCTTGAGGAATTCCTCCACGAAATTTACTTTCCTCTTAGGCAGTTAAGCCTATCCAATTAAAAGACGGGAAGACGTACCATCTAGTAAGCTTTGAAAGGGGAAAAATTAAATTGATTCATTATTTTAAGTATGTTAAATATGTAAAAATATTTATTTTTGCTCAGCTGTATTTATTTCTTTCAAAAATAATAATTAGAAAATATTCAAAAAGAGTATACAGGTTTCTACTGTACTCAGAAGCTTGTGTCAATGTCCTGCTGACTCATTAGACTAAAAGAAAGTTATCCCTTTAGTTCGAAGCAAATAGCCAAGCCTCAAAAAAGTTTAAATTACACTTTTTTTTAAATCTAACTCTTAAATAAAAGAAGGCATTGTTTGTGCGACAGACGAACTTGCGCTATTTGCGGGTATTTAAGTTTACATAATATAAAATTTGACTCAAAATGTAAGCAGTCTGAGTCTACATATACCATAGACTACTTAAACTGGCCCAAATAATTAGTGGCATGTATTTTAAACGCTGAGCAGCAAGATGCTAAAGCTTGAAATAAACTTAGGCAGAGTTTGTGATACTAGAGCAAGACGAGGCTACCAGCTAACAATAAACGTTCAAACCCTCAGCTTAAATATACAATAACTAATTTGAATTTTGGTGAAGATTACGAAAGTAAGAAGTTTTAGTAAAGATTTAACTCATAACAGCTGGCTAATTAACATAAAACCGAATAAGTATCATATGAAATAATTTTTTCCTCTTCTTGCAACCGAGTTGAATAAACGTGGTTCTACTGGCTCATAATTATTTAAAATTTATTTACGAAGTTAATTTAAATAATATTTTTGACGTATTCTTAATGTTATGATAAAAAAAGAAAATTTTACAAAGGCAATCACAAATGTAATTCATTTACGTGTATTATTTTAAATATCATTTCATGGATAATACTTTCATGTC
The DNA here is from genome assembly GCA_000611955.2 of Stegodyphus mimosarum. Classification (NCBI taxonomy): domain Eukaryota; kingdom Metazoa; phylum Arthropoda; class Arachnida; order Araneae; family Eresidae; genus Stegodyphus; species Stegodyphus mimosarum. The sequence continues at coordinate 347,876 of KK116576.1, forward strand.
CACAGATGTAATTGTGAAGTGCAGCTGCAAGATATATTTAAATATCTCTAACACCTAATAAGTAAAATGTAAAATAAAATTATTCACAGCAATTTGTGCAATATTATCAACAACAATGCTACCAACAGAAAAAAAGAAAACTTTTTTTAATAAAGCGAAAAGTTTGTTGTTGTAAACATAGTTTTATTTATCTTTTTATTTTTGTTTCCGTTAAACATCGAAAAATATTTGCGTCAAAAAACTCCTCGGGTTTCCAGTGAAAATGCAAACTATCTTAATCATACCTGTTTAACTAGTCTGTTTAGCTTCGTTTTCATCTATGACTAGATTAGCGATTATTAAAATGTATCTATTTCAGTAATTGTTATGAATAGGAAATAAATTCATAACCCATTTAATAGCAATCTCGATTTAGGTAGAACTATTAATTACTATGTGTTTTCTCATTATTTTCACATTTGAAATCTTCATCGCAAGTTTTTGCAAATTCCTTCTGCGACATAAAACTACAATTCTTTTACAATTGAATAAAATTCTAAGATTCACATAAATGACTAAAATAAGCTTGTTTTTTCCATACGTTTCATCATATTTATCAACAACTGTTAAAAAATTGCAAAACAAATGTAAAATTTTTAAAGTTGCTTCCAAATCAGTGTCCATGATCTACAACATTTATTCAAAATTTCATTTCCTTTATAGAGTACATATTTTACTTTCCTTTGTTTCTCTTACCGAAACAGTAATACAAAAATGTCAAAAATCCTGATCCCGGATTACAGCAAGGTAAGAAGAGTATTGAAATTGAAGAAAGGTAAAACGTAATTTTCGGTGACCCTTGTACTAAAAAACAAATAGAAGGAAGAGTCTTATATTCCTGAAGGATAAATTTTTATCGTTAAAAGTAAAATACTTAAATGACTGAGGCCAAAGAAGATGTACGACAATATTTCTAAGGCTATATTGTGATAAAGGAAGAGAAATGCGACACAGATTTGCTCTGACAAAATAAAACTTTTGTTGGGAGAGAAAACTCTCTCTTCATCTTCCCGAGCACACGAATGGTTAAGGGCAGAAACAACATGCAGATTAGTGTTTACCTATTGTTTAACTGAACAGAAGAAGAAGATAAAAAAAACATTCAGACGAGGTTGCGTCTACAGAAAATAAAAACACGTGAAAGAGAAGAATAATTGTAGAAAAAAATGACCGCCAGGCCGATCCCCGAAGCTCACGTGACTCTGCGGGCAACCAGTGCATCGACACCAGACCTGCGGAACCGGCTTTCACCAAAGCACCTCATCGCTTTAATGCTCGCTCATCACACTTTCCTCTCTCAGTCCATCCGCATCCATCGGTAGAAAGCGGTCGCATTTCCTTCCACGCGCTACTCGAGAGAGAAATCTGGATTAAGATCAGATACTAACGTATTTTGGATCATGAAGCCCCTGCTCTTCGTAGTAGTGGCGTTGGCGATGCTTTGGTCAGAACAAGCATGGGCTGCCCCTCAACCTCTGAGTCTTATTTCTTCTACTAGTAATCCTGAATCTGAACTTACTAAGTTATCTTCAACGGAAGAAACACGTGTTGACAGCACTTCTGATCTCTCGTCAAAAGAACCTTCTTCAGTTTTAGATGAAACCGCAACATTTTCATCAGTAAGTACAGAACTCAACAAAAATTCTGTTGCAGTCGCTTCTGATAAAAAGGAAGCTGGAGTTGAAAATAAATCCGACAGTCTTCCACTTAAACACGAACCAGAGGTGACAACTGTCATAGAAAGTAAGACTGATGATAAGTTACCCACTGAGAGTGAAGTTTCCGCACCTAATGAACCGCAGAGCTCTACAGTTGTGATTATAGAATCGAAGAATATTGACAGCATTAGCTCTACAGAACCCAGTACTTCTTTGGACATAAGCGAAGGAACTGAAGACAGTGATGTAGAAGTAATGACAATTTCAAAGTATGTTCCTCCTCTTGACCCGGTCAAACATATGATGATGATGTCGGATAGAAAAAAAGCACAAAGTGCAACACCTGTTGAAGAAAAATTAGAGACAACATCATTTTCGCCATCTACATTTGATCCTCCAGAGGAAATTTCTACAAAAAGGGAAACTGAACTCAATATAGAATTGGCAGATGTTACTAAAGAAGAAACAGAGTTGCATGAAGTTAACAACGAGCAAAATTCTCCTACAGCTACATATGCAAGTACTTCCAATATTCCTATATTGATCTTGAAATCTGAAGACATATCGAGTGATCAGGAAATGAAAACAGTTACTGAAGTCGATAACAGCAATACACCACCAGTAAAGGAAACTTCACCAACTGCTGGAAGTTCGACTGAATTATCACCATCAGAAACCTCTGTTGAAACAAATGAAGAGATAGCCATCAAGGAAGACCATTCCGTTAATCTGAAGTCTGAGATTACTACAGAGATTTCCCAAACTTCTGAAGCGGTAGAAACTACAAAACTAATTAAAGAAGCTACAGAAACTTCCTCTAGTATTCCTTCTACAGAAACTGTTATTGTAAACGAAGACTCCAAAGATGAAAACAGTATGGTACGTAGCGATGAAGTTAAATTTGAATCTGACTCTATAGTTGATTCTTCGGAAACATCAGCACTTGATGAAGCATCTGAACTTTCTACTGATCCTTTGAAAGATAATGAAGAAACTTCTAAACATTCAGAGTTAGTTTCTATTGTTGTATCTACTGAAGTTCCAGAAACAACATATCAAGGAGATAGCACAACAAAGTTATCATTTTCTGAAAATGAAAAACCGAAAAATGTAAGTTTAGAAGATGAATTGGAATTTAGGGCAGTAAAACTTTCTTTAAATGCTTCAAAGGTTAACTATGTTCATAAAGATCATGAGTTGCCAAGTAAGTCTGATATTGAAACTGATGATTTTTCAGAGACTTTAAAATCTGAGGAGGAACCAGAATCAACTACTTCAAATATTCTTACAACCATCAGAGAACTTCTGTTTTCCACCGAAGCAACGGTAGATAAAAGTTCAGAAGAAATAACAGAATCAAAACAGTTTACTTTCTCTTCTGAAGAGCCAGATATTCAAAAAGTAAAATCTCCTGGGCCAAATTTTGCTATAGATGCAAGCGATATAGCTGATATGCAACCTGAAACGGTCGCTGTGTTAGAAAAAGAATTAGCTGATGTGCTTGAAGTAAACTCTTCGGAAACTGGACTTGACAGTGTATCTGCTAAAGAAATTGAATTACAAAGCTCCACAACTATCAAGCCTACTTCTGCTGAATCTGAAACGGAAAAAGAATCCTTAGAATTAATAAATTCTCAATCTATAAAAATTGCCGATAAAGTTGCTGAAACTCTTTCTACTAGAGTGCCTACCACTACAGTTATTCCAACTGACAATCCAACAAGTTCAGAAGAAATACAAGAGTCTGAAGTAGCTGAATCAGTTGCGGAAACTACTACAACAGAAACTGTTCATGTAGTAACGACTGAAGAAATTCAAACAGAAGCTTTGCCTACAGAAGTGCCTAAATCGCAACCGATTGAAACACTTGAAAATATTCCAGAAACTGTAAGTGATCCACAGTTGAAGGAAAAACCATCTGAATACGATACAAAGAAACAAGACAGGTACGTGAGTGGCAACAATACAGACACAGTAGCAGCTGTTCAGTTCCTTCACTTCCATGATAAAGCCAGTTCAGAGCAATGCTTCAAATTAGTAGACGCTCATTGGAACTATGCAACAAATCTTACGGATGAGAACAAAAAGAGACAGGTATGTTTTATTATTTAAAATTCATATTTATTCAAACAATTATTAATTCTTATTTAGCTTGTTTAACTTAAAATTGTGTATTGACGGAAAGCTGCCCTTAACTACTAAAAATTATGGTTCATAGATGTCTTTACCCAACTGAAGAGTGTGGTGTTTAATTCAGATATTTTTTTTTGAAATATTGTATTCCGTCTAACATAAAAGAGATGAATACCTGGAAAATCTGATGTTCAAATTGCATATAAAAAAGCATATAAATTTAAATTTAATTACTCAGTTTTAAAACGTTAAAAAAATCATTAAATTAAAGTCGGAATTGCTTATCTGAGAAATTATTTCTCTTTCAGTCATTCAAGTAAAAGCAAATCTAAATGTATAACAGAAAACAGCTTTACATCATAAAATTCATGTTACAAAATCAAAAATGTTTTTAAATATGGTATTAAAATCATATTACGAATATAAGTAACTTTATATTGCATTTTAAAATTTAATGTACTACAGTCAGTGCTTTGTTGTGATATTAGGATATGCATTCCTTTTCTCCTTGTATTTATTTATATTTTTATAAATAATTAAAACAGGAAATATTAAGTAGCTATTGGATATTTTTCTTATTAAATTGCACATTAAAACCAAATTGATATGCTTTTTATGATGACAGCAGCAATTAAAATGTTAAGTTTTGAATGCTTTGCAAACCTTGGTAAAAACTGAAGAACATAATCCTTTTGCTTATTTACTTCCACAGCTAGTTAGTCACCAAGTAAGAACATTTACACCTGATTTCAATACGTAGCTAACACTTTTAATTGAGGTCATTTTATACGTTTAATTATACCTTCTAGAAAAGACTTTACTTAAAACTCATTTCACATTGCTTCGTAGAAGGAAAGAGCATATATTTTATTACATATTCAAGCTAGTTCAGAAAAAGGTTTTTTCTTCTACTTTCCTCGATGCACCAACCTTATGACGGAGATGTGCCTCGAGATGTAAAATCCATTTACAGTTTTTTTCAGTCCTTTTGAATTTAACTCATGAATGTGGCAATTTTTGTACAAATTCTTTTTCTTTTTTTTCCCCTCAACCTGGGTTTGTCTGAGAATTTTAGAACAACTCTCATATATTAGTAGCTTTAAAAACTTTGATTTTTTGCAAATCCAATTCGAAAATTGAATATGACATCTAAATTTGGTTGAATGATGTTTTAAAATTGTTTTGAATTTAAATATTGCACTGAATTAAGAAAACTTGCAGCATATAATTTGTTTTTGTTTTGAACTTAAATTTGCCTCTGTTCAAATTATTTAAGTTTATCTATATCTATATCTATATAGATATATTATTGTTTCCTAAGATTATTCTTAAATTTTAAACCTTAAATTCTGTGTTCGTCGGTTCAGAAACAGGCTGCTTTTATTTATTCATTTATTCCATTTCACCCAACCCGTGGTGACAATGCACAGAAACATGTCTATTTAATATATTAAATTTCATATTTCATTTTTATTATTGGCATATATTTTTTTGCGCAGTTTGCCACTGTGCATCTGTTTTTTGGTTTTTACATGTGATTTATTCCGAATTGAATATGATGAATTTTAAACGTATTTTTTATTTTATTTTGCATTGTATTTATGTGTTGAATACCATATTACTGTGCGAATTTTACGATACTTTTCATGTATCTACGAATATAGAAATATGAATTAGGATAAATTATCTTCATGAAATTCCTCAGTGGCTTTAAAGATACTTAATCGTAAAAGATACTTAATGGTAAAGTGTACACTACAGGCAGCAAGTACATCAGATCTTTCACACGTGCTGATTTTTGTATTTACTCTCTAATACGTATCGATTTCTTGGTTAATTATTTAGTCTAACAATAAATTAAATATAAATGGCCTTAAGTATAATAAACAGAAATGGCTTAAAACGAGAGGGAAACGTATTTAAAGTGTACACTAGAGGCAGTAAGTACATAAGATTTTTAATACATACTGATTTTTGTATTCATTCTCTAATACGTATCGAATTCTTGGTTAATTATTTAATCTAACAATAAATTACAGTTAGTGATTTTTTTTGCTCTTTTTCTTGGTACAAAATACTTTTATTTTATTCTAGAGAAAGTGATATGTAGCAAAAGTTTTTAAATCAAATGAACAGAGATTTAATAAATCATTTTGTGTGCCTGTTCCAATTTTTTTCTACTCATTAAACAGGCATACATTAAGAAAGAAATATTCCATTGACGATTTTAACACTTCATTGGTTTTTTAATACGTTTTCCAGAAGTTTTATTGATTGTTGCGTTGTTTGTGAGAACTAGGGATTATCTTGGACTTTTCCGATTTTTAAATGCTGTTATCTTTTAACCCTTATGCAGAGTTAGCAATTATTTTCATATTTTCTGAAAATGTATAATATTCTTTTTCAAATGGAATAAAATTTGAAAAATATTTCATTTAAAATATCTATAATAATCCGATAATTTATGTTAACGATTATTTCCCTGTCTACTTTGGGTTCGTTACAGAAATAAAACTGAGTCTGAAATATTAATACATTTGCCGTGATACATCAAAAACAAACGTAACTAACTTTCCAGAGACCATGTAAGTTAAACTTTACAGTTAGTTTTACTTCCATCATAAAAAAAAGATTTTAAAACTAAAATTACTACAAAAATGAAAAATAATAATAATAATAATTCAAAAAAATTAAATTTTTTGACTAAGAAGAATCTAACAGCTTTTTACCCCCTTCAACCTAGCTTAACTTTTCTTCGATGATCGTTGTAGACAGATATGACATTTCATTCATCTGAATTTTAAAACTGTTTAGATTTAATGTTTCAGATTTACAGACTGATATTAAAAAGTAGTAAGAACTGGTGAGTGAAAAATGCCGTTGTTTTTGTTTCGTGTAACAGGAGTTATCTTTTCAATTAATGAAAAGTATATTGAATTTATAACTTTCGTATTAAACAAAATGCAACAATCCCTTTACAAGCAAGTTTGCATTTGCTTTTGATTACACCTGCTTCCCAAAGACCATTTTGGAATTTTTCTTGCTATCTAAATATAATTGAAGATTACTAAAGCTATTTTTATTGGATATCCAGGCTATTTCATTTATTAAAAATTGCAATATAAATATATGTAATAATAAGTTAAAATGGTCATTTTTATAGTTTACAAAGTGTTTATTATTAATGAATTCTATGACGCAATGCGGTAACTAACAGAAAGTGATTTAAAATTTTCATAACAAGGTGTCTCAAACTATAAAATAACTGAAAGTAATTCCGTGAGGCAGAAATGTATGAAATTTTATTTGAGTAATTAACTGAGTTTTATTTTCTATACATAGTTCTTACCTACTATAATGCATCTCAAAGCTACTCACGAATTCATTTAATACTTTGGTGTTTGTTTTCAATTTTGAATTATTTTCAAAAGATATTTTATTTGTTTTAATAAACCTAACTGAATTTATAATAATCATTAAGTGTTACAATTTTTGAGGATTTTCGTCATGATTAGTGAAAGGAGTTCGGTAATATAAAGAATAAAAAATAAAGAATAAAAAAATAGAATAAAAAATGCCATGAAAAAAATTTGTTCATTCAAAATTTGGATTTTGGTATCCTTTATCACCGTCGGAATTCCAAAGGTCATTTCAGCGTTAAATTATACTATATGTGTGTGTGTGTGTGTGTGCGTGCGTGTGTGTGTGGTGTGTGTGTGTGTGTGTGTGTGTGTGTGTGTGTGTTGTGTGTGTGTTGTGTGTGCGCACAGTCAGCTACACAAATACGGAATTTTAAAAAAAAATAACGCTGCTTTCATTGGCTGGAGTTCGTTTCCTAATGAAGCTTCATGAAATACTGCATGAGTGCTCTCTATTCTGTTTGGGAATCACAACAGGAAAAAAATTAGTAAGAAATTTAGTAGTTATTAAACAATAATCAAAACATTATCATAAACACATTTCAAAAGTGTAAAGAAGATTGGGCATACAGTATTAGAATACAACTAATTACTTTAACAGATGAGATAACTGGAAATTATTTATAAGCATGTCATGCAAGTTTTCGCCGAGGAGAAAACGTTATGTCTCAAGAAAGTAAACAAGAATTTCGGGAGAGTTTTTAAGCATAACGCTGATATGAATGTTTTATAATTTACTTTTATTTTTTATTTCACAGGAAGCATATATTTATAATGAAGCATCTGAATGCATTAGAAACTCCTATAAAATAGGAATCTTTATGTATGATCAAAGAAGTGCGATCATATGTTGATTATCACCTCAATGATGCTAACTAAAAAATTTAAAAATTAAATTAAGATCAGTTGATATTTAAAAAAACATTTCCTTTAATGATCGACATAGAACATACTTTTGTGATGTACCCACTGATAAAAAGATCTGGCTTGTAGATTTGCTAATTTATTTGCAAGAAAATAATAGACATAATAAACTATCTAAGAAAATTAAATCTTATGGAAGATCATTAGATTTCTGCAGCAAGGAACGTGAGAAATCAAGCATATTCTTGCTCGGATTCGAACCACGGGTCCTCCCAAACAGCGGCTAGTCACACTAATCACTTAATCAAAAGCACACACAAAGAAGTGCGGTATTTTCTTATAAATTGAATTTCTTAATTAAGCTTAAAGGGAATGCATAGGATAATATATTTGTGTACGTAAATATACCCCAAGAATAGACTTTGTTCTCAAGGAAAAAATTTTCCTTTCATGTTTAAAATATGTTAATTATGAAAATTCGTTGCCTGCATATTGTTTTTAAAAATTATTTTGGGGCTTAAAATTATTTTTCCTGCTTTAAGCTAAAACGAGATTAGGAATTTTAGTGAGTTCTAATCGGTAATTTGAAAATATTAAAATTATTATCATTAATGAAATAATTATTAATGTTACCTGTATACTAATTTGTAATTGTTTCTGTTCTGTCTCCGTATAGGTTATATTCTGAAAATATTTTTTTCGTTGATAAGTTTTGATTTAATTTACTTGCGAAGTTTTCTGTAATATTTTTAGCTATTGTTTTAAATATTTCCTTTCCTTCTTTTTCTGTTTTTTTCTCTGCTTAACTTTTATTAATAGTTTAGTTTCAAACTTTTTTTTAACTATTCCATTATTGCGTACGTTTTGCTTTCAGGCTCACGTTTTCTTTTCAGCCTCTCAGACTTAGTTTCACACCCTTAACTGCTCCTCTCATGTTAGTTCGTTTCAAGTTTTCTTTGATTTTAAGCTTTACTGTGTTCTTCAGATTTAGAAACTTTATCCTACTTAAAATGCTTAATTCGTTAAAATGTATTGATATATCGACAGGTTCTGAAAAATAAATAAACAAACTGTTAGCTAAAAGCAGTTTATTTATAAACATATTGGAAGAAAATTTCCATTACTTGCTCGTAATTTCATTCTGAAATTTGCGTGCCATATTTGATTTAAAAATGTCTCCAGCTTTTTGCGATATTGCTAAAAACTGAAGATTGTAAAGTCTAGAAATTACAGACTTTCGGAAGTTGAGTTATAGATTATAGTTATTCTCTCGAGATTTTATCTTGTCCAAGACCTTAATATAAATGAAATATCTGCAAAGTATAGCAGTATGAGTATCTGCAAAGTATGAGAATAAATCCTGCAGTAAAACTACGTAATGTCCATTGATCAAAAATCTGATGTACCACAAATTTCCAGAAGCAACCGCAACCTACTTTTCCTCGCTATAAATTGAAGTTTGTTAAGATAAGACACCAGGATGTGTTTCTTGAGTGGCCCCATACATCGATTTTCTTTTTTTTTCCCAAATAGACTTAACGTGTCATCTACGTTTTATATCCTCCAAAAGTACCTAACATTTCGTTTTTTATTTGTTACTTTTAGATGTTTTATATAAATCATGATTGTGCGGCTATTTTATACAATTTACGTACCTAAATGCTAAAAACAGATATGAGAAATTGGACTATTTTCTGAAATATTAATAGCCCGTGTACTTTAAAGAAAGGTCTGATCTGAGAATGTTCAGATGACTTTACCTTAAAATAAGCTCATTTATAATCTGTAAGGTGGTAACGTGAGTCAATTACCATTTTGAAAGCAAGGGTCAAACTGGATTCTTATAAAAATCTTATTTGCTCACCTATTGTAACATTTACATTTGAATGCGGCTCAGTGAAACTTCTCAAAAAATTACTTTTACGTTGAGTGATTTTTGGAAATTCTCAAAACTTCCAGTTTTCCAAGCATTTATTTCCAAGCATTTTTATTCATCACCTGGAATTGAATGCTTTAAGAAATCTCGGTATATTTTATCTTCAGATTACAATAGTGGTGCTATTCCAAGAAAACTTTAAAAGTTTAAAATTCTGTGTTTTTAAACGAGAGAGAAGGCTATTTGATTACCTAGCATAGAGATGATACTGGACTTATGACAAGTGCCGCCCCAGTGAACCCGTCCGTATTTTATTGTTGACACATTTGATCCTATTTATCCGTCTTCAACATCTAAATTATTACATATCACTTATAAACATATGCATAAATACGTATAAACATATTTTGCAAAATTAACAACGTACTCTTCCTTTAAATTAATTAATGTAAACAAAATTCGAAAACTTATAATCGATGTCTTTAATTAAATATTTTATATGAGTAATTTCTACTCATTTGGATAATTCATTGCAACAGAGGATAGATTATTTAATCAAAAAAATCATTAAAGTCGGTCCTTCAGTTTTATATATTCGCGATAATATCTCAACATCTTTTTCTCAAATTTGCATTTCAAGTTTGAAGAAACGTTCAGCTCTACAAAGATTACATAAATCATTTTTTAAAATAGCACATTTTAACAGTTACGTTGTGTTGTGCGTACGGACGTAATGCGTGTATGCAAGCGGTAAATTTAAATTAGAGAATTTTTTATTTTAGTTAGAGGCTCTTATAAAAGCTAGTCCTTGTAAACCGAAAAATACTATGTACTTATGAAAATTAAAATTTTTGATGCATTAGTCTTATTTGTGTATAAGGTACCTTATGTGTGTAAGGTAAGATACATATTTGCATTTTGTTTTGTATGTCTGCATATTTTGAGAAAAATTAATAAGTAGAAATGTGTCATATACTTAAAAAAGAATACAATGTTTTGAAAATTTTATGATAGTTAATAATATAATATTTTAAACATTATTATTATTATTGCTATTATTATTTCTATCGAATAAAATAAATCCTCTTTCACTTCGATATTTATTATTAAAAATGCTTCGAAACAGAATATATGTTATCCTGAATTTACTATATAAATTACAATGCAATGACACTATAGTGACTGAATGAAACGTTGTTTGTTTGTTTGTAAAACTACCCTTAAAAGTTTCGTAATTGCCTTTCTTTCGAAGGAAATATCTTTAAAATATTACTTTGTTATTAAAGCTCAAAAAAATGTTTTGGATGAAATACTTTTTCTCGCACGTTTTCTTTGAATTTGAAATCAGAATGAAAAACATCTTTATAACGCTAAATGAATAATACATTCGGCCTCATTCGAATTTGTGTTTACTTCTTTACTTCACATGATTGCGTAAACACTGAAATTCAAGCTACGTAATACTCCATCTAGCTGGATTCCGGCATTTCTTAACAAGATGGGAAGAGTGAAATAAGCGAGGCATGATTACTTAAAGCCCACATTTCGGAACGTGAGAGTTTTATATCAACGACACTTAACTTAGAGGTTAAGGTATTTGAATAATACGCGTCTCCCTATGCATCATCAGCTCAGAGATCGGTAATGATTGCATAATTTTTCTAGCAGTTATTCCGCTCCATTACCTTCGCATCATTACTTTCGGGTATCTCAAGATACCTTTTCGTTTCATTTTACTGGTGGAATTTAGGACTTCCCTAAGCATACCTTTCTAAAACAAGTTTTATCTTCGAAAAATAAAATCATAGATTAAGAGATATGAGTGAAGTGAAACTTGTTTTAGTTTTGTTTGGAAAGAATGTAACTGGTTGCGATTGTCTTCAGGATGTTTACAAACTTAGGCGTGGCATCAGTAAATCTGAGCTCATGTTTATGAAGTTTGAAACAATGACGTATTAAGAATGAAATGTTGAAAATTTTAAATGTTTCACGATATTCCCTAAGAACATCGCTTATTGCATGCAGATATTTATCTTTGTCGAGATAATTCTTTTCGGGTATTCTAAGTATATGGAAAAAAATGTAGATAAGTAGAGGCTGAAATTTATCAAAGGTACATTTACATAAACTATTAATATCATTCTTTCATAATTTAAAATCGTGATACAATGGAAAAAAATTTAAAATCTTTATACTGTCAGATATGATTAAATAATCTAAAATTTCCGTTATCAAAATCAATAATATTAATTTTGAATTCTGTATATTATAACATTCAGTTCAAAGTACTGAAAATTTCGATTTGTCGAAGTACTGCTGTATTTAAAAGCGATGGCTATAAGTGGTATAGACGTCTAGTATATTCTAGTGTAGACAAAGAAGCCTTTCTTATCCGTAATTTGAGACACAGCCTTTATCTTTAAAAAAAAGTAAAGATTATGAGTTATAAGAAAAATTCTTTTTTTTACTTTATCTTAGTTTTGATAAAAAAAAGGGTTAATGTAACTAAAAAAAATAAAATGACCTGAAAAATTTTATCTAATATCTCACTTTCTAATTTTTTAGTTCCAGGTTTATTCACATCCTCAGCACTTTCTGAAATATTTGATTAAAAAAATCGAACTCTTCAGTTCCTAATTTGATCGAATCTTTCAAGATTATGTATTATTCTCGTTGTAAATCATGAACTTTTGTCTATGTTTATGATTACTTCGAGATAAAAGTGTTTATCTATGTATGTCTGCCATAATTTTACAAGCGCTTGCTGGAATATCCAGAGTTTTTTTAAGCTATTTTTGAATTCATAAATAATATTTTCGGTTAACCAACCAACTATAATAATATTTACAAGTGGAACATAAATTTCTGAATTATTTCAAAACATTCTTAGAAAGCTTTAAAAAAAAGATTTTGAAAATATGAAAAGAGTTCATATAATTTTATTCAAATAAGAAGTAGTAGAGGAAACTTTAAATTCACCGTTTCAGATATGTATTGTCTACTATGCGTTTTTATTTCCTTGTACGAAATAAAGGAAATATTATAATCACGGAAAATTTCGGGTTTCAGATTTCAAAGGAACTAGCGATTTTGACTGTTCCCAAATCAAATTTGACTATTTTTTTGCGTGGCATCTGTACTACAGACAGAATAACGGACTCTTTATTCCAAATCGATTGTTAAATGGATTAGGAATGGGTTTTTTCGTAACATCTTTATATTTGCGTGTATGTACGTGTGTATTTCGCATAACGTAAAAGCGATTAGCCATAGAACGTAAATATTTTTAATAATGGGACAGCAATAACATTTAGTTGTGCAGCTCTCTTTATTATTGCAATCGACAGAAAGTTTTCCCGAAAATTTGACTGGGATACATAGGTAATCACTTTCATTTTGTTTGGTGGCAGCCCCAAGAACTATTATTATTCCCAGTCACCCATTGCTTAAAAAAATGCTTGAAGAAAATATTTTGTATACACCTGATCAGATTATTAATCTGTTTTTTTCCTTTGATGTTAATTCCTATAAGTATCGACTATAATGTATCAACTATTGAAGGTAATTTGTTAAAAAGATTTGCTACATTTATCTAAGTATCTTAAATGATCTATTTCAATAATTTTTAATTTCAATTAAATAAATAATATTTTGTTCTATATAATAAATTAAAATATATTAGTGTGCCCGATGAATAGGCTATAAATGAACAAACAAGTTAGCAACTTTTAAATACTTAAAAGAAGATAGCACTTTCACATCTTAGAAAGCATCCAGATCGTTGTTCGTTGCTAAAGAACATAAATAACTTTAAAATTAGGTTAAAAACTAAAATTTTTCAACGCGTCAACTGACTTTGATACTAATATGTAACTGTAAATGTTTAAAAAATCAAAGAGGAGAAAGCTGAGAGAAATGTTTAATTCACTTGTAACCTCATTTTCATTAGATGTGTCAAAAAAAGGTGGAGGAAAGTTTCTGAAAGGCTAATAGCAAAAAAATTCTTGTCCTAGAAACACTGTTAATATTATTTTTCGCTTCTAACTCTTCACGCACTACTTAAACAAGACTAAGTGCTTGAAATGACATCATTTCATCACCACCAATCACCTCGTGGCGAGAGAAGCGTAGGTATATTGTTTGTAGAGACACATAAGACGCCTCATCGTCGATTGGTAACCAAGCAGATGTCTGTTTCCGATAGCGGCGATGCCTTTGATACCTTCAATGCTGAGTAACTTTCGATAAGACGAGTTACTTTCGATTGGCGGACGCGGTCCAGTGCCCACGAGTGGTTGCGCGCAAGCAAAGAGGTGAAAGGAAAAGACCTAGGAAGCAGGTCTCAGAAAGAAAGGCTTTTGCTGGAGCGTTTTGATTATAGCATGGAAGATGCGGTCGTTATCAGTAATCAGACACGTTATTCGCAAATTTAATGATCACCTTCGGAACAATAAATTTAATGACTCACTTCGGTAGCCATATTTATGAAAAGGGAAAATTCGTGTCTGCTTACTGTCATGCAAAGTAATGAATTGCGTTTTCTGCGTTAAAATAACTATCTTACAGGTTTTGTGTTGAATTATTTCGTGTTAAAGAAAACAATGGAAAATAAGTGCAGGATAAACATTTTAACTTTGTATTAAGATTTCACATGAATTTCTAATTTTTGCATAGCTTAACGATGCGAAATAAAAGTCGAATTCAGTAATACTGTAAATATAAAAATACTGTAACTATTGCTCCTTTTAAATTCAAAAAGAAATATCTCATATTTATTATTAACTAAGTTATTGTATATAAATATGCCGTACACAAACACATTAAAAAAAACGTAGTGCATCTTATAAATAGAATTTGAATTACCTTATATTTTCGTGTGTAAATCGAGAATTTTCACCAAATTTATTATTACTGACGTTTGCAGGATGGCTTAAATATGCATTCAAAATGAATTACAAACATGACCTTATAAATTAACAACCGAAAAATATATTTTACATTTCATTTCATTCTAATATATATTGATCAAATTGCTATAGACAAAAAATACTAAATTTAGGAACTATTTACACAAAGACTGAAAAAAAAGTAAAATTCAATGCCAATAAATTTCAAAATGCCCTATAAATATACAAAATAAGATTTAAAGAAATGTGAAATAAAACTTAAAAAATATAAAAAACCTGAAAATATATACCAAAACCAGAAAAATAAGCAAAGAAGAGGAATTCAATTAAATCTGATGTAACGTTATCAAGAGGATGAGGTATCAGACTCAGTTACAATCCCTTTCTCCTCTTGATAACATAACATCAGATTTAAATGGATTACTCTTATTTATTTATTTTTCTGGTTTTGGTATATATTTTCAGGTTTTTATAATTTTAGGTATCAATTTAACATTTCTTTAATTTTTATTTTGTATATTTATAGTATATTTTGAAATTTAGAGTTTACTGAATTTCACTTTTTTAGGTCTTTGTATAAAATTGGTTCTAAATTTCTTACTTTTTGTCTATAGTTATAAATTTTCAGCAGCATATTGCGCAAAAGTACTTTGAATAATTGCGTTTTTAAATAAAAAAAATTGTGATGTTAATCAAATTGGTGAGATATGTATTCAGCTTGGAATTTTTCAGAAATTGTTCAAAATCTGTCTTTGCTAGTCCGGATGGATAAAACCATCCGCTATTTCCGTTATTTTCCGCCTCGTAGATAATATCATCTTTAATTCTGACCACAGAATTGCTAAGTAAAATTCATAATTCTGTATTTAAAACAAGTAGAATAATCAAGTTTTCTTTTTGTCAGGCTATTTTTTGCTACATAGGAGAAATGAAGAATTGTATTTCACTTGTGGAAACGAGAACGAAACTGATGAGAAAAAAAAATGTCTTGAGTGCTTGAAAATGGTTATAACAACTGAGAATCGTAGTAAATTTTCAATAATATTGTTCAAACACTATATAACTGCATGTTTAAAATCTGTCAGAATTTGGAAAAAGAAACCATTGTTGACAAAAGCACCGTATCTATAATGCTCTCACCCACGTTTTTTGGTAGAAACTGGTTTCTGATTTCGGCTGAATTTTTGCAGCAAAAATTTATCTCTCAGCTGGTACTTAGAAGTGTACGGTATTTACCCTCCCTTTACCCCCTACTACGCTTTATTATAAAATTAATTTATGATGAAAAATACAAACAATGAATAATGAATAAAAAATTAGTTACCAGAATCAAAGTTTTCTTTGCAGAAATTTAATAAAAATTGTCTTAAGAATAAATAAATAATTTTTTTCTCAAGTTTTCAAGGTATCAGTACCGCAGGTATGCTTTTTCGTTCCATTTAGACGAACTCAAAGTCCACGTGTGATTGCTGCAACTACTTTTATTTCTTTAGATAATTTTCTTCTTCATTTAAAGAAAAATACGAGTTTTATTTTTTTAGATTCCATCAGACGATTTTGCGTTTAAGAAATGAATCTGTCTTCTAGTTTAAAATATTTGAAAGAAACAATATTACTGATCTAGTATTTTACATTTATAATAAGGCTTTTAAGAATAAAATCTTATATATAGGCAGAAGATGTCTACATAAGCTCACGCAAATGATTGTGGTTCAGTTAAAACATAATGTTAAGTTAAATTATCATTAGATTTTATTAATCCAATGTTTAAAATCACAAAGAATAAAAAATCAAGACAATTCTTTCTTTCTTAAATGCATAAACTCTAATAGCAAATTCCATTTCTCCTCAAAAACGTAGCATTCTATTTAATTTTTTTAAAACTTAGATTACGCTTGTTTTTAAGATTAATCAAGTTTAAGCCTTATTATTCATAAATTGATAATTTAAAGTCTTTAATCGATCGAAATTTTATCTTTGTTGTGCTTACGCTCTGTAGGAAAAGTACTCGTATTACTTCACAACACTTTATTATTGCTGTTAATTTCAAATTTGTCTTTTCGAGTATGTTGTAACATCTGATTGTTCTATTTTCTCCACTATCTATCTATCTGATTGTTCTACTTGTCTTTTGCTCCATTTGGTGAATATTATATCTAATTTTATTTATACTTTTTTAATTACTTTGATCAGTTTAAAAATGATGTTATTTTGTGTAATAGTTACGTCAGCAGCTAGAGTGATTATATCACTACCAGGTTGCTAATAACTGCCAAATATTCTGCTCATGGCAAAGAGGAAATCCAAAACATTTTCGGAATGGCAATAATTTTACTTATAATCCTCTTAAAAAATTGTTTTTAAATTACAGGAATCCAGATTGATTATCACAAGCAAGTCCTGATTAAAAGGTCCGTGATCCTAAAAACAGTGATCTTACAAAGCTTTATGCCGACTTTTCTTATTTTTATAAGGTACAAAATAAGAGTATGGAAATTTATGAAAAGATCTTCAGCTTGCTAAAAATATGAAGCATGGGTCTTGTACGCTGAGGCATTATTCAATCTTGGACCATAAATATGAAAAATGCTGGCATAAATGCTTTGCTGTATCCGTTCTAGCTGTCGAAGAATTATATAATACAAATTATACATTACATATATTACATAATACAATTTATTATTTATATTACACTCACGTTTGTGAAAATTGCAACACCAAGAAGGAATCGTCATAATTGAATGCAATTTAATACACAGTTGAGTGGTAGTGGTACAAATAAATGATTAAATGTTTTCACAAAGTAAATGTTCACTAAAAATCTGTCAAATTTTTGTTCATCAGCACATTTCCATTATAATATATATTGAACTGTGAACTTTCATATACTATGAATCTGTGAATTTTCACATTCAGTGAAATATAACTTTCATATTCAGTGAAATGAACTTTTATTTTCAGCGAAATATAATACTCAATTTTACAATTAATTTCATAAGCTCTTCTTATTGTAGATACACATACCTAATACAATAGAAACCACAATATAAAAAACATAATAATTTAATGCAATATACAATAATACTTTGATGATTAATTTGGCATGTCCTCTCCAACAAAATTAGCGTACCATCTTGCTGCTGGTTAGGAGATGCTTAAGTACAATATATTAAAAAACCTCCATTCCTTAGAAAAAGATAACTGTTTTTTGCCACTTTATGATTGTCAAAGTTTTTTTTTTGTTTCAAAATCTTTCGTATTAATTACTAATAATACAACATTATACAAAATTAAAACTGAAATTTAAGACAAATAACTTGTATAATCAAGTTAAAGTCTTTTAAATTTTATAAAAATGTAATTAAATTTGTCCTACAATAAGAAGAAAGAAAGAAAAATTAGTTTTAAAATTAATGTGTGTGTGTGTGGTAGCATTTCTGTGCTAAACTATGGACAGAGGATTGTGACTGGTAAAGAAAATAGAAATGACCCAAGCCAGTCTCATGGCCGTAGTTGAATTTCCTAACAAATAAATACAAGAAAAATTTTAGGTAGGTTTTAGGAGTGTTTCTAGGGGGGCCACCTGGCATGTGCTATCACTTCTTATATCCTCCCTAAAGAGAGGATGCAAGCAGTGACACACATAGTGTGAAAACTCATGTCGGAGAAAAGATAATAAAATCATTCGTCTTTGAATGAAAATCTGGTATTAAATCCAGATTTTCATTCAAAGACGAATGTTTTTTTATTTTCATCCAGATTTTCAAAATGTGATGTTGGAGTTTTTCCAGTACAGATTGAGTTAACGTTTACCACTAGCAGATAACCACCGATAACCATACACGCCTCGCTACAGCCGTCTATTTATTCGGATCCATCAGCCGTTCAGAGGGCGCTGCTCAGCATACGCATGCGCTACGGAATTGCAATTCTAATCATTTGCATATCATGCGCTACTTTGCATTTCCTGAAAATTTCAGCTCACTCGCGTAAGTCCTTCATGGTGTTGCAATTTTCACAAACGTGAGTGTATTTTAATAATTCAGAGAGTTCACAAATAGAAGTGTGAAGTATACACAGCTGTTAACTGACGCATTAATACATAGTCGAAAATGATATTGCATAATGTAGTAACGTAATCTACAATAAGGTGCAAGTTAACTATTTAAGTAGTGGTCCATTGTAAACTTAAACGACCACTCAGTTGCAGCTTTATTTCAAAACTGCAAAACTGTTTCATACTCTTGTTTACTATTACATCCTATGAGGTACAGATATCAGGAAGATAAGAAAAATAACAGTAAAACATAGTGTCTTCTACTGATATTAAAAAACATAATGTTCAGAAACAATCGAACATTACATCTTATATAAGATTAACCAAGAGCCGAGTTGATTAGAAGACCGAACAATATTAATTCGTCGAAGTACAAGACCCTTCGAGCATACTGACTGCATGTTCAAACGGTAATACGTAAATACCAGATAACGTAAATACCAGATACGTAAATACCGATGTGTAACATGAATACCAGATATCTTCCCTTAGGTGCCAAGGTATCTTCATCCTTAGGCAGATATTCATCACATGATAACTTTAGTCAATTCACTAGCCAACCGTTCTTTGTCATTTAATGTTAATCATTTAAATGATTGTGTTATCTTACGGTGCGGTTTTTTTAAGCAGAATTTCATAGAAATCTCTCTTTTCATACTAGTCATGACTTCAGTTCCGACCTTATTAAGCAAAATAGTGCGCTTTCTGATAAACTGAAAACTATCCTTTCATGGTTTCGAAGCAAGTAGATTTTGCGTACAAAAAGAATTTTAACCCAAAAGATAATAAAGGTAAAAATTATGGCTTTAGGTAAGCTGACATTTATATTACTTGTAAAAAAAGAAAAGCGAGACCATCTGATTTAAGCATAAGACACCAATGGCTTTGCGTCATTTCAAATTGTGCCTCTTGTTATGCCTCTCACGTTGGCGAGAAATCTAGAAAAGGGCGTAATGTTAAACGGACAACAACGTTCTATGAAAATTAAAGCATTAAAAATTTGCAACAGAATAGATCCATAAATAAAGAGATGGTCTAGAGGTTGCTGACACAACTCTACCTGTAATCATGTTGTTATCAGAAGAAATAGAAATATTTTTGACCCCAATTACTGTTCAACAGCCTTGAAACAACCTCGATCGGTATTCCGAAAGTAAAATTTACGTTTCTGAGAGCATCTGCAATGATATCGGGGTCATAATCTTTGAGCTGAGGAACAATGGTTTTCACTGACTCCAGAAGATAACCTCATTCAGAGAGCTTTCGAATGCGGTTTGTTCATACGCGTTTCGAAAGTAGATACTTCGGAAGTGATTTAGATACGATATGGAGAAATAGGTAAAAAAGAATAGAAGGAAGGATAAAAAAAGTTTTTGAGAGTATCAAAATAGGGCTGTTTCACTCGTTACAGTTTAGCAGTAGTTGAAAAAAATATTTTAGCCCAAAAGTGACGAAGTTTTTAGTCCGGAATGGAAGATTAGTCTCAAAATGGCATTTTGCATTAAATCACCAAAAACGGCGTGTCACTTTTCAGATTGTTGCCATCAAATATTATCGCTATGTATTATGTTTCAAGAAATTAAATAATAAAGAATCTGTATGAATGCATCTATGTTTCTCGCACTGCGAAAAAAACAGCGGTATTTAGAGCCATCCAGTTTTAATTAACGTAGTCTGCACTCGAACATGGGCACCTGGAAGCCCGAATTTTGAATTTCGAATTTGTTTCATTATCTATTTCATATTTTGTAAAATTTTAACAAATTTTTGATTAACAAATTCAACATTTTCAAAGCGAGTAATGACAACACTGTACGAAAAAATTTTTTTTTATCATCTGCGCGTCACACTGTGTATCAGAAATTCTAAATATATGCTGTTCATAAATATTTTGCGATGTTGCTGTTGAATCGAATTTTATGTGGCATAAGCGCCAAGAACGTGGTATTTAATAAATGAAGTATAAACGTTAATAATAAAAAGACAATAAAAAATTTGTAAAGCCATCTTTAGTAAGAAATTGATATGATGAACTGCGAAAAGACTTGGAAAAAAAATTAAAAAAAAAAAAAACAGAATAATGTATGCCAACACTTAGCGCCTGCAACAAGAATTCTAAACATATACTGCTATTAAAATTTTTGGAATTTTGCTGCTGAATTCTATATGACGTAAGTGCGAAGTAAATGATGCTTAATAGTAAAGTTAAAAACACCAAAAAAATGGGTTAGTAGAAGTGAATGTAGCAGCAGACTTGTAGACTGCCAAGTTAGCGAGAGCCAAAAAACCTTAACAAAACCTTTTGAGCGATCGTTAAAATCTGAAACCTTTCAGATTTCTTTGTGTGTATTAATGGAATATTTTACTATATATTACTATATACATTAAACAGTATCATTACTTTTTTGTGTGTACTAAACGCAAGTTAATGGTAAATAATTCATAGTTCAATGTTTCCAGAAATAAATTTTCCCACGAAAGTTATTCAAAAAAGTTTAATCCTTGCAAAGGGAGATAATGATTGATTTGGTAGGTTGGATAATTTGGTTACAACAAAGCACACTTGATTTAACTGCCTAAGAGAACGATGGCTTTCTTATTCAAAGTAACTAGTGATTATGTTATGCATGGGGAAATACGAAACACCTGCGAAGGCACTCATTCTCCAGTATTTGAGTCTAAGTCGAACTACCAGCATTCAGCAGTAATACCCTTTCTACACTTGATCTTCTAGGTTAAAGTTTTACTCTATGATATTCTTAACAAAATTAATTAGTTTTTTTTATATTTTTAATGATTTTCAAACTGGATACAAATTATAAATTTAGAAGATAGAGGAATTCTAGTTAAAATAATTGCTGTGTTCGCATTAACTGATATATATTGCTTATTAAAAGAATTTATATTTTTAATGTAAAAAATAAGAAGAGTTCTTTAATAATCTCTGCTATAACGCTGCTAAATGCCTCAGTTTCGGATATTACGAAAACCGCATGTAAGTAATGCGATTCCACAACAACGCGCTTAGCAGTAAAGCAATCCAAATTATCATCAAGGAGATTTTACTATTCGAAAGAAATCAAGATTGAAGAAGAAAGTTAAAAAGCAGAACTTTACTTTTACAATAAATTTTGAAAATTACATTGACGTAGTGACGTCGAACGCAAAATCCAAATTACATTATTATATTCCATCAAACATGCAAGTAGCCTCAAAAGTTAGATTTTGCAAAAAACATGAAGAACTGGAAATTTACGAAATGCTTCTTGAAGTACTTATTTTGTGAAATATAGTTGTGGTTTAGATGTACATGCGATGCATGTCTACAGTCGTATATATCCTTCTTCTGCGTGCTACTTATTGTATTTCGTGTTTCCTGGTTTTTTATTTGCGCAATTTGTCAAGTAATTAAGTTTCAAGAGTGTTCCATCCGATACGACTTCTCACAATGATCAAATTCAGAGACATGTTCGGGTGTTATTGTTAGACAAGTGAAATAATTTATATTCACCAAGCAATATTTCTCAGATTATCACTACAGGCTCTTATAAACTGAAGTGAGTTAAAATAATAATCGTTCTTTCGAACAGGTTGTAGCTATACATTATTTTAAGTATTATTAATTGATATAAATTATAATGCATGCAAACGACGATTTTATGTGAATATTTGCGCCATTGGTGTACTTAATAAAAGATGTTTCTAACGCCATATATTTCAAGCTTTACCCCATAACTGTCTTTTTATAAATGAAACTTTTTGATATTTCCATTCAAATTTAAAATAAAATAGCGTACGTTTTTAGGTATCATAAATGCATGCTAAATAAAGATTATGAAAAGTGGCCAGCACTCAAAAACATTAACGAGTACCTAACTGTCCTCATTATTTTATTGCAAAAAAGAAATATTTTGAAAGCAAGAGTCACAGAATTTGTTCAAATTCTTATCAGTATCTGTAATTCTTTATGAAGCTTAAAATAAACAATAGTAGGGGTTTTTTCCTTTTCTACGAACTCGAAATGTGTTTGACTCGTCAAGAAATGGGGCCAGCATTTGAAGCATCCGTGGTAGCACACATCCGTCCCAAACCGGTCACGAACTACCAGCGAAGGTAATCGTGACTTTTCCTTTAGATAAGATTCCTTGATGAAAATGTCAGAATGTGTGATTTTTGTGAATAATAATAGAGCTGGTTATACAGAATTCACCTAAATAACTAGTTCGAATTTTAAATTTTTAAGTTCCGGTTTGTGGCCTTCTGTTAAAACGACATTGTTCTTCGCTATTTTTGACACTTGCAAGCTCTTTGACATGCTATTTTGCACAGCTATTTCTCTTTGAATATCCAACTGAATTCAAACCTGTAAGATGCATGCATGCAGAAAAATGTTGGTAACTAGATGAATATTAGTAACTTCTTTCTTCTACATCTACATTTATTCGAGAAGTTTCTTTTATATAACCTGTGGTAGCTGCCTTCATTTTCTTTCATTTGAATTTTTTTATTATATATAAAAATAAGGCAGTTGAAAAATGTTTAATCGATAAAAAGCCATTAAATAATCATTATACTAAAAATTTTAGTTCACTAAAAATCATTAAACATTTAAAACTTTTAGGATTCTACAAGAGCTTTCTTACGCTGTCGAACCTCTTTAATACGCCGTTCTGAGTTTTGCCTTGAAAAGCGGCATTTTAAGCGAGGTGGCTTCCAAAGCTAAATTAAAAATATTTAACTTGTTCTTTAAAATTTAGTTCAAGAATTTATTAACTACATTCGCACAATTATTCATTAAGGATCCTTAAATTCAAAAATCTTGAACGAATAATGTAGGGTGGAGAATGTGTGTAAATGTAACCTGAGGAAACAAAGGACTATCTTATTTATTAATGGATTTGACTCCTCCTAATAATGATCGTTCGATCACAGTGAACGGTGCAAAATGCTTCCGATATAAAATAGTATATTAAATCTACTCTCATTTTAGTAACCATTCATTATAACGTCATTTTTCTTTAGAAGACGATGAGTCGTTATAATGAGAGTCAACTGTGTACCGCTTTTGATTTGATTTTAATCTGCATTCAGATCCTCAATTATGAACAGAATTAAAAGACAATATGCTAAGACAATAAAGACAATAAACTGCTAAACTAAATATAAAATTTTTCACTTTGCAAAATCAAATCCTTTGTTTAATTGATTTAATTAGTAAAATTTGAATTGAAACAGCGAAATATTAAACTGTTTGAGAATCTTCAATGAATTCGAAAATAGGCACCTAAACCCTTACATTAGAGCTGTGCTGGATCCGCCTAGTCTGCTTATGGGGATATTCGTCAGAGATACTTTCTTGAGAAAATTTCATTAAAGACAAATGTCGCAAGTATTGAAAAATTTGAAGGTAATTTTAAAAGCACAGTAGAACTAGAATTTGAATATCAGACCAGTACTACATTATGCAAAAAAAGAAAAAGAAATTATTTTCGTACATGAAAATATCTTCCTTTCAACTTTCAAGCATCATAATAGTTATCACATGTATAAGCACTAACAGCTAAAATTCGAAATAATAATTTTAAACTTTTCAAACGTTCCATGCGCAAGAGAAATTCCACGTAGCAGGAGTAATTTATTGATAGGAGTATTTTATTGTATGACGATATTAATTTTGTACAGTAAATACTTAAAGCTAAATTATTTTTAGCGTTTCTGCCCATTTGAAGGAATTACTAAATGATACGAAGCTTTTTTCCCTATAAACACTTTTCCTCTATGCGAAAGGTAATAATATGTATAAATAGCATAGCTTAAGCGACGCAAAAAATAACAGCGACATTAGGGCCATCACCTACACTCCTTTAGTAACTATTATAAGAAAGAATTATTAGAATTTATATCATAAGAACACGTTCAGCGAACTTTAAGCAGATAAAAAAATAAATTAATCTTTAGACAAATATAGAAATGACTTAATACTGTTTAACGTGACTTAAAATGATTAAATCACGGAAGTATTATCCCCATATTTTTATCTATCTTTATAAAGAAATCTCTTTCTCTTCTGTACCCCTGTAACCTTATTTTCTTGCTTTTATTTAACAGAAAGCAAATACAAGTTTTGGAAAGTATTTAAATTCTATTTATTTGGTTTTGATTTAGTCTAATTTATATACGCATTTAGTAATCATTCATAAGCACATAAATTATTAATAATCAAAGCCTATAATTTATTGTGGAATACTGAAATTTAAAATTTTCTTAAATTTAAAATTTGAGTGTTACAGTTTTCTCAGTTATGTTATACGTGTATTTAATGAATATTTAATGCGTTTCAGTGACTGTGCAAGGAGTCCAATCAAAGAAATTAAAATATTTATTTTCTTACACAAAAAAATCAAATATTTTTATCCTAAAGAAGAAAATTTGTATCATCAGATATGAAATTTCCTGTAAGTTATGCTTTGTAGACATTTAACGTTCTTTATTCCATATTCTGAAGCATATGTAAGTGTGGGAAACATAAGATATCACTCTAGGAAAACTGACTCTACTGGTTGCTAACTTCAGACTTTTCAAACGGCATTTTCAGAAAAATAATAATTTTGACAGATAGTTCGATGTTTATCCTCCTAGAAAAAAATCGATTATAATTCTCATCTTATATTCTAACAACAATAATTTAAGCCATTGCATATTTTCAAAATTACATATATTTCCGGATCTAAGCCTAGAGGTAAAAGTAAGCTGCAAAAATCCAGCTGTAATTAAAAACCTATATATTAATCGAATTTAAAATCGCCTTATATGTATCACTAAATGGGAGAATAATTGGTCTATAGTAAAGACCTGTCAGTTGAACTGAATGTGAATGCAAATATACCTTCAACTTCCATTCAAAAAATATGGGCGGGAGCATTCCAGAATGAAAACTCAGTTTGGGCCCTAATACCGTATTTCTCGGCCTATAAAACGCACTATAAGTGCAATTTATTAAATTAGAATTTGAGAAAAATACTTGGATCAGACGGAAAAGGGTCAATGTACCTATTTTAATGATAACACTTTATACAACGAAAACGGAACTGTTGTATTGAAAAATAACAAACATATCAGCATTTGTTCCTCGTAGAATGCCAGAATTCGTCATAGTGCTGAATCATATACGTAGTTGTTTTCATTTTCTCTGTCACTGTCACTGGATTTGTCACTTCAGTCATGCACAATATCATTCCATCTAGCACATTGCTAATTCCACACTTTTTAAAAGACTTTATACTTGATAGTCTCACTTTTAACTGTGCTTTCCATAATTAAGTTAACCAGTTTACTTTTAACTTTCTGCCAGGACTTTTTCACTCACTCACAAACACTGGAATTTGATGTTGCTATAGTTTGGTTTATTTTGATCAGGGTTAAGCATTCGAGACCTATCTGCCTTCGTGGAGGACTTTCTAAGAGAAAGTGACTCGTATACACGATACGCGTGGGCAAAACTACGAAAACGCTCATGCAGCCAGCCCGTTTGCCGAGATTCGAATCCCAGACTGAACTGTCAGTTTTCAGGGACTCTACCGCTTAGACCCCTGGTTGTGACCACTTGTAAATGACAGTCGTTTTTTCCATCATTCATGACATTTCATTCCTTTATTTCGCTAGCCTGACATGCTTCCAATTATGCCACGAAGGCCTGCGATAAAAAGAGAGAAAGCACCTTTCATTCTCGCCCACTTGTGAGAACATAATCGCTATATCCCGGTGATGGCGAATTGTCGTCAATCCTATTTTTAGTTTTGGCGCCACTCGCAAAGTCCTAATGATTGTACAGAAGCACGGAATACAAAAAATGTGCAATGCTTTCTCCGGGATTCAAACTCCGGACCCCCAACTGCGAGCCGGGCGTACTTCCAATTACAACACGGAAGCACCCAATAAAAAAAGGAGATACTTTGCAATATTACCTTTAGTTTAACAAACTTTCTAAGATTCTAACAAACATTTATCAGTATGAATATTTTTACTTAACCACAGCTGGTTAAATTCACATGCAGGTCATTCGAGTTATCAGTTATTCAAGAATATTAATGGCAGTACATAATGTGTATAAAAATTCCTTAAAAATAAAATTTTATTTTTCTGAGATACTCGAAAAATTTCTTTTTCAGCAAAACCTAGTAACATTGACCTACTTCACGATATGTGCTTAGAATATTTCACTTTGATGATTAACGTGTTCACACTGTAAAAGTACCACACATGCTGTGAAAGAACAAGAAATAAAAAGCAACTTTGAAAGCAACACTTGAAATTTAACTCTTTGAATACGAAAAACGTGTCACTCTCGGCATTGCAGTCACATTACAAATTTCTCCTATTAATTATTTTTCCTCTTTACATTCAGAACCTGCATTTTATTTCATATGTGTCACCAAATTCAAAATTCTTCTGACCCTTCAAAAAATTGTGAAATAATTTAACTAATCTCATGTGTATGGTGTTATATATCCATACTTTTATCTTGAGTGGCTCGTGAATGATCATGTTAAATCAGTCAAGATATCTACATACACCGATTCCATAAAAGTCCTTACTGAGCTTTTTTTTTTTCTCAACCGTTGTTCGTAGACATATACTTTACATAAAAAATGTTCTGACGCCAAATTATGTTTTCATATCTTTAAATTTAAAGATATATATTTTGTGTAAGATGCGAAACCTAACATTTTACGGATTCTTTCGGTCCTTATGTTTGGATTTGGTTTGGTTTACTTTGTTTGCTTATGGTAAAGCATTCGAGGGCTATCTGCCTAAGGAGTGGGATGCCTTCATGAAGGATTCTCAAGAGAAACTTGCTCATATATACGTTACACATAAGGAAAACCGCAAAAACACATGCAGCCATCCCGTTCGCCGGGACTCGAACCTGCTAGTGTTCAGCGACTTTTGCGGCTTTGTCTTTATTTATGTTTAGGAAAATTTTGTATTCATTCCAAAAAATTAAACTAAAACTTTTTGACTCCCGTACAATAAAAGCTCTCACAGATATTTGATATTGATATAGGGAAGCATATTCAGAGGGCATACACAAGTTGAAAAGCCAAATGTTTGCATTTATACGTAACTAAAAAGAAAATATCGTTTAGGAGAAAGTTTCTGATATTAAGAAGTTACGTGGCGAACATTTCTATGCAAATTACTGTGAAAAATGTTGATAAATGTATTTTCCTCGAAATTAAAATCTCATTCACAGAATCTTAAAAGAATCCGTTCGGGAAAGCACTAGCAGGATTACATATTGGCACGTAACCAACTCATAATTTTATCTGTGGTATTAATTATAAATTTAAAATATTTTTTAGCCCAAACGAAAGTTAGCCCAGAACGGGTATTACTCTCAAAACCGGATTTTGCTTTGAATCGCTATAAAAGTAATTCATTCAAATTGTTACCACCAAATATTATCGCTCTGAATTATACTGAAAGAAATTAAATAATGAAGAAACTGCTTGACTGTACGTATGTTTCTCGCATTGTAAAAAGCCAAGAGACATCACATTTTGAATACCATAATCCTCCACCTGAACATGGGTATCTAGAAGCATGAATTTTTGAATTTCGAAATTATTTTACTATCTCTTTCATATTTTGTAAAACTTTACGAATTTCTGACTTATAAACTCAACGATTTCAAAGCGAGCAATGACAGCACTGTATAGAAAAAAAATTTTTTATCTCCAGCGCCTGAAACTGTAAATCGAAAATTCTAAAGATACGCTGTTTTCAAAGATTTTAAGATATTGCTGTTGAACTGAGTTTTATGTGGTTTAAGTTCGAAGACCATGATATTTAATAAATAAAGGTAACACATAAAACGTTAAAAAAAGCCCCTCTAGGTGTAATATAAAAATCTGAAAGCTTTCAGGTTTTTCCCCCCTTTCTCTTTTCTTTCTTTCTTTCTTTCTTTTTTTTTTTTTTTTTTTAAATTTTTTTTTTTTTTTTTTTTTTTTTTAATGAAATGAATTTGTTTCCTATCA
This sequence comes from Stegodyphus mimosarum, assembly GCA_000611955.2. NCBI lineage: Eukaryota > Metazoa > Arthropoda > Arachnida > Araneae > Eresidae > Stegodyphus > Stegodyphus mimosarum. The sequence goes on from KK116576.1 coordinate 376,866, forward strand.
CCGGATTATGATTCCAAAATAATTAAGCTTCATGATAATATCAATAATGTAGTTTTAAATTTCGAAAACATACATTATTTGTATCAAATTTCTTTCGTCATGTTGATGTAGTAAAATTATAAGCAAAGACATTAGTTAATCACAAAACCATTTAAGGAAGGAAAATCAACCCCGAATTACTGTAATTTATTTATTAACTGACCACTCAACACAAATTCAAAATGTTGACAAATATCGCAAATTTTGAAATTAAATACCTCGGTCAGTTTTTGTCATACGGAAGTCAAGCTTTTTATGTTTTATTTTTACAGCTTGTTCAAAATTTTCCTAAAGGTAAGTATGGAAAATGGAGGAAATATGAAAAGTTAAATTTCGTACTTTATGTCATTTTTTATTGAAAAATGTCAAATCTTTGCGTCATTTAAAACATTTTTGTAACTAGAAGTACAGGTAGATGACCAACGGTTGCGAAAATAAAGGCCAAGTAAGTGCTTTTGTGGACACGGTTTATATATCTGATTTATATCTTCGATTCGAGCAAAGCATAATTCGTGTAAGGGCTGATTCAAGATAGCTGATTTATGACTTCGAGACATCATTAATAATTAGGATTTACTTGATCTTCTTTTAATTATGAAGAGGACGAAAAAGTTCGAGACATGTTTCATAAGAGAATTATACCAAGCAGGGTGTGTATAAGAAGCAGAAAAGCAGTAAGACGCTGGTAGTTTTACTGGAGTTCCAATCCCAGCAGAGCCCACCAACGGCTGAGCCGTAAAGTCGCTGAACGCTGACAGTTCGACCACGGTTGAATTCCACGCGAAAGGGCTGGTTGCATGGCCGTTTTGAATTTCCTGCATATGTAACATGGATATGCTCCAGTTTCCTTTAGGAAATCTTTCACAATGGCATCCCTGGCCTTAGGCAGATAGCTCTAGAGTGCTTCGCCATAATCAAATTAACCAAAGCAATCAAATCCGGTGAAAGATTTTTCGAGTTTTTTCCTATTTTTAAGGTGAATATAAGCCAATTTTTTTTTAAATCCTCCACAAAAGCATTCTTGACCTTAGGAAGATAGTTGTCTTGAGTTTTGTTCTAATTCAATCCATTTCAAAGAGCTTTATATGCCTTCTCTTGTAGATACAGAACTTACTCAATGCACAGATTAGGCAAATAATATTACGTATATTATTATTGACATTACTTCCTCCAAATTCAAGTCCAACGTTTTGCAGTAAAACTAAGATAAGTGCATAAAAATATTAAATTTTATAATATAAATCATACGGCACAAATGCAATTGTTATTATTTGTGAGATATTTCTTTCGAAATACCATTTGAATTTTACGCATCATATTATCGCTGTTTTTAATCGAAGGATTAAAGGAAAAACTATTATGTTCATGAACTTTTATGTTCTTTTATTTCTAGCTGTTTCATCCGCTGCCATAAATAAAGCTTATCTTTTAACTGTTAGAAACTGACAGCTGGTAACACAATAGCCTCAATAGCTAATAAATTACTACTAACTACTGCTTATTATTTACTGAGTAATAACAGTATTCTGCATGTCTATCTCTTGATCTGCATGTCTATCTCCTGATGTGTGCTTGATTACGCCAATTTCTATTTGTTTTTCTGTATAGTTTGCATAAATAAAACTTGTCAAATAAGACATATATCTAGGGAAAAAAAGGTTTAAATTGTTTGCGTTATCCGTATTGCTGATTTAAGCTTTTAACTTTTCGGCATTGTTTTCACAACAATCATTAGTCGTAAAGTTACGTTTTTTTGTCTGATACCATCTCCATGTATAACAAAACAGTAAAGTCTTTGATCAGTGTTAGAACAAGTGAAAAGAACGATGAATGAATTTATATTTCTAACGGGGTATTTGCGAGTCATAAGCAGTGGCGGGTATTGAAGTTTTCGCCGAAAAACTTCAAAAGATCCTACTATATCGAACATGGAAACACTTCTCGTGTAAGTATAGAGAATTGACATAGCGTAGTACCTTTAAAAGATCGCATATAATATTCTCATCCATTGAAGATCCAGTCCAATTTTCTTATAATGAAGAAAGGAAATATCAAAATTGTATATTTATAAACAATTATTGGGAACAATTATGGGAATAAACATAAATGTGCTTACTGTGTTCGACTATAGTAGCTGGTTAGATTCTGAAAACATGTTTTTTCAACCAAGTTTAACACACTGACTGCCGTGTTACCCGTATTCGGGTGACGCCAGAAATTCTGATCAGCCGCGTCATCCGTATTCGGATGACAGTTCTCTGAATACTCACGAGGTAAAATACGTATATGAAAAATTATTGTTGATTGCTGAAAGAAAGAAAAAAATTATTGTTGCTGACAGCTAAGGTTTAGCAGCTCTCGTGGCGTAAACGAGATTTTCTTACAAACCGGCGTTGCAGTGAACTTGTTAACGAGTGTCTAGATTTCATGAAGTGCAATTCAATAGGTTGCGAGTTCTCAGATGTGGTTTGTCTTCACATTTGTTATAAAATACTTGTTATTTTTTAAATTAATTTACTCTGCGAGCAAAAGTTTATAATCTGTTTCAAAGTTCCTGTTTAATATCACGTCTAAATCTAGCGCTTTATAGTATGAAAGTGAGATTTCCTTTAATTTGCAACTAGAAAGCTTTGCTTTACTACTTGCTTTGCATAGTTTAAATGTATAATTAACAGAAATAATACCCACGTAACTAAATATTTTTTCTATTAATTACACATGTAACCTATGCCTAATTATTTGCTACAGATAAATGATGGCAGCATTTGAGCTTATGTTAGTTACAGTAACTTACATATATATGATATTGCATTAACAAATTGCAGTGTTAGATCGAGTGTGGGCGAAAGCCAGCTCCCAGACCGAATGCTGCCTTTTTAATTGGCTAAACCGGCTCGTTAATCAAATCCCGCGCAATGACATTTTCATCTCTTTACTACCCGATTTTGTACGTAAACTATCGAAATCAGCAAGCAACACGAGTGCGCATCTTTTGTTGCTATGCATATGCACTTATATATATATATATATATTATATATATATATATATATACTAGTGATCGACCTAAGTTGAGAACATTAGATATGCTATAAAGCAGGTATATCTACCGAAAAATATAATCGTACCGATTCTAGCAGCTTTAATTTAGAAATTGCACAATGGCATATGAATATTGTTCAGATAAAAAGACTGATGAGTAAAAATCAGGACACTATTAAATATTTTCGACTAACTAACTGTTTTATTTTGAGTACCGAATGAACGTAATCGCTTAGATCATTCGATTAAATTAAAGATTATCTAAACAGAGTTCATTTTTGTTAATTTAGGAATTAAATTAGAAAGCTCGTATATTTTCCCATATTTATTGAAGTGAATTCGTTTCTGTTGCAAAACAAAATTAAGGTTCATTGATGTACAACAAATTTGTCAAAACTTTCTTACCATTTAACGAAGAAGTTTCGATGAACGATTACTAAAGGAAATCTACTTAATCGAGATCCAGCTACTGTATTTCACAAGGAGGGCACGTCCTCTAGAGGTGGAAAAATTTCTTTTAGCAGAAATATTCAGAATGGTTAATATTTTTAAAGAATGTAACTATTTTGGAAGCAAATTTTGTCATATTCTGGATCGATACTAATGTGATTTGTTGGTTTTGATGAAATCTATTTTTCAAAAACATATGTTTTTTCTATTTGTGTAGTCTGTTCGATGTATTAAGATTTCGTTCTCAACCACTGCTTTATAATACAATTGTTCTCATTAAAACGTGGTAGCTGGCTCAAATACTTGTTTATCTGGACCACTTAACATTGGTCTAATCAGTTTATCTAAGCCCAGCCAATGATTATAAACACATCCCGATGTCCAAGAGCATTCCTTTCATCCATCAGCTCATTTCTAGTGTGACAAAAGTTTCCTAAACATAAGAAATATATCTCTTAGGTTTTACAATTCTTACTTTAAAAACAAGAATACTGTTATAGGAGATAAAAATAACATATTTAATTTAACGGTGGCAAGAGACAGTGTTGACTCATATATCTTTCTGTAAAAAACTGTTAAACATGTGTTGTCCTATTAAAGAAGAGATCCCAGATTTCTATGAGAATGAATACAATATATTACTGTTTTGTTATAGCACTGGAAAAATTCTGTAATGCATTTAGTTACTTAAAGAAAAGGTTCATACGCAGGGTGTTTCACAGGGTATAGAAAACGAAAACACAGAAAATCTTTTGAACGGAAAAATAATTTAATTTCAAATTTTCAGGATTTATATATGAGAATAAAGTAAATTAAAAGATGAGTTTCTTAAAATGTTTGCCATCTTAGGAAACAATGAAATGAAGTCTCTGCTCGAAATTCGTGATAACCTGTTTTGAGTTGGTATGTCGCAGTCAACCTTAATCACGCTTAAGTTTCGCTGTTTTCAGCTCTTCTATGGTTTTTTATCTATCTCTGTAGATTTAATTATTAGCATAGTCCCCCCCCAAAAAAAACCTGGTGTTGATTAAATCAGGCCTATAGGTGGGCCAAAAAAGTCTTTCGCCAAAACAATTCGTGAAGCTCTTTTGCGATGACACGGTTGTCGTAGTGATTTCTAAGAAGTCCAAGACGTCTTGTCTTGAATGTAGAGGAGCTGCACCCTGTTGAAACCATGTGACATGTATTCGTGGTAGGCATTAAAAATGAGCCCTGTTTTCAAGAAGTAAGCTAGGGTTCAGAATTCAGTGTCTAAACAAAAGGTTACGGACACAAAATGCCATCAACCACACCATACAGCAACCTTATGTTGACAAAGAGGCTTGACAATGACAAATTCTAGCTTCTCACTGCCCAAATCCGGCAATTTTTACGATTATCATATCCATACAAAAAGAAAACTCCTCGAAAAGTACAATGTCAACACAGTTGAAACCAGTGTTGATCGTTTCGCATATGATGTTGGTGAACTTAAGTCTCTTTTTTAATAACAACTGAGCAAAGATGTTGTCCTAACTCAATTTTGCCAGGAAAAATATCAAGACCTTTGTGGTCTGTTCTGTATGCTGTGGTTGCATTGACGTCAAGTTTAAGTATCAAGTTGACGTTGATAGCTCTGTCCAAAAACCTGCTATTATTTTGACAGCGGTGATGTTTTAGGCATTCTTGCCGTCTTTTGCTTCGTCTTCATGATCACTTTATCATCAGCCACTTAACTTGTTCGTTCAAACTCGACAATCAGTGCTCTTAAAATGCTTGATGAAGGTTTTGGCCCATTTTTAAAGGCACTAGACTACTTCCAAAGTATTTTGGCAGGTCTCTGATCAAAGAGATTAAATGTTTTCACTAAAAAACACATTCTTCGATTGAATATCGTCGCATTTTAGCGAAAATACAATGTTCTTTGAAACAAACCAGAGTCCGTACTAAAGTTTCGTTTGCATTCTTGTGCATGAGTGCGCAATTGCACAACATTAGCTCCCCCCGTTGAAGAGTTGTTCAACTTAAAGCTTCGCTATAGTCTGTGAAGCACTCTGTACTTCTCTGGAAATTTTATATTGGTATATACTCGTAAATAGACTCCTCGCAGGTCTTAACGTGTGACATTAAATGCGCAAATGTAATGCGTTCCTTCGGTTTCCAAATTTTATTCTACGTTTTGTGAAGAGTTAATATTACAAATGTCCTTTTTTTTTTCAGACAAACATGTCATCAGACAATTAAGTAATAATAGAAATGTTAAAGGCAAATACTCTGAAAGAAGAATTATCTATTAGTTTAAGCAATTTTCACACATTTAACAAGTGGAGCCACTGATCATTTATTATACAAATTTTTACGAAGTCACGGATCTATTTTTATTTATGTATGGATTTTAGTAATTTTAAATCCTTGACCTTTAACCTAATTTCCAGAACACAGTCGAACCCACAAAAGTTTCCCTTTCAGATAATTCGTGTACCCGCCTCCAGTTACCATTACATTTTCCAAGAAAATTGCACACAGCTAGTGTCATCACTAAATCATCACGGCGGCAAAAGTCAAATGAAACTTGGAGGACAAACAACTATAATTTAACCTCATTAAATAGCTACATGTTTAAAGACTGCTTTGAGAAAATATTTAAAAACTAAATTGGGGCAATTCACTATTAAACCAAATCTTAGATAGGAGCAGCAAGGATTTTTTTGTTTTCAATGAACACCATGTTGTGGACAAACAATGGAATTCATTTTACGGAAGTTGTAATCCCATGGCCTTATTCTGTGGTAGACAAATTTTCTACTCACGATTTGCAATGCTTTTTTTATTGGCTTTGCACTAATATTATTCTGTGAAGAGAGAAGCACTTAAGCACTTTTACTGAATACTTCAGTAAAAGTTAAGTCGTGATTCACGACAACTTCAAAGACAAAGGTTCTTCCTTCCTCTTTTCTTAAGATTCTTCATTAATTGCGGTTCGTAAATCTGTCATTCTTCCTCTATCTCACACTGATATAGTAAAATAAGAAATTCAAATATGAATTTTTTTCCAAGAATTAGAATTTTATGTCAATAAAAAGTAAATTAAGCTTATTATGTGCTCTTTTATTTTGGACTTGATATTAAATCCATGCAACTGTTCTAACGTTGGATTGCTAAAAAAAACGAAACGAATTGTTAATAAATTATTTATTTAGTTATTGGTTAATCACCGTTTGTAAACTACGACTTATATTTAGAATCATGTTTTTAACCCTCTTAAATAATGGTAAGTATCCTTTCGTATCATACATAGAATGCATTATGTGCGTATATTACGCCTTTAATACAAAAGTTATATCCAAACACCAATATGAATTCGGTGCATTGCGTCTATGACGACGATCATCTTACATCAAATCTAAAATATTATTTATAAATGAACTTTTTAAGTTTATTCTATAAAATGTTGTTCAAAACTAAATTTCAAATTATTTAATTATAAACATATTCCGTGCTTTTATAAAATATTATTAATATTAAGGAAATTGCAAACATTATTTAAAATTTCTAAATATATAGCCATTGGTATAAATCAAATAAAAGATAGGTAAATGCCTAAAAATGTCACTTTTTGTGTAAATTATTAGAACCTATGCAATTCACTCTAAATGAGAATTTTGCAGCAATGTTTTTTCACCAAAAATAAAGGCCAGAGCTTCTTGCTTTCATGCAACTTCATTTCCTTACTATTCAGAACACCCATAAATAATGAGATAGATAAAATACGATTCTGGAAAGAAACTTATGTGTCTAGAATGGGAAAATTTCTAATATAAACGTGCTTAACATGAAATTTTGGAATTTAAAAACCTATTGTAACTCCTACGGAAGCCACTGTAAATTTTCTTTCCAGTGCGAATTTAATAGTGCTTTTCTTCAATGTGAAAATATTTGCTGTCAAATGCTACACACACATGTGTTCTGTTAGATAAGTCATATATTTCCTATAAAACTATATCATTTCTTTAAAAAGAAAAAGTTTATTATTGTTTAGTATACTGCATACATTGAGCGCACACATTATAAAATGAAAATTAACGTGGATTCATGATGATATTATTTTATGAATTTTTTTAAATTTTTAATTCTTTTTTTTTCAGTTTTTGTTATTATTGTCATGTTTAATAACGCTTGTAATTAACGCTTTGTACGCTTCCATCATTTAAGAATCAAAGCTTTCTTAATAAAATGTCTCTGATATTGAACTCGCTTTTGGTATTCGGCTCAGACAGATGAGATTTTACCGTTATTTTTCTACTTTGCATATCTTTTATTGTCTGTATCCTTAAAGTTCAATGAATTCTTGCATCTTAATGGAAGAGGAACGTTATAACGAGTACTCCCTGTAATGAAGGTTGATTTAATATATTCTTATTTGCTGAGGACGTTTTTCACTGGTCTTTCCAATGAAACGTTCGCTATACTGAGCGGTTGTTATAACGAGTGTCCGTTGTGTATACATAAATGAAATATTTCCTTCATATTGGACAGACCTCTACATTATACTGATTTTTCTTTAGAATTATTTAAATGTAAAAGTATCATTTGAATAAAAAGTTACAGTTGTCGCATTTAGGAACTCGGAAGAGTTCCTATGATATCTGTATTTAAGTCTTACTATTTGATTTGTCAAGAACTACTGACAGCGTTTGCACCGATTAAAGCTTTTGCCTTTGCGGAAAAGTAACGAAAGAAAGCAGTTATGGTATTCGGCATGACAGAGTTGAAATGTTTTAAAAAATAGCATTTCCAATTGATGAGATTGCAGAATGTTAATTGGGAGCCATAAAAATGTTGCTGTGAGCTCAAAGTAAGATATGAGAATCCCAGACACTTACTGCAATTAATGGAAAGAACTACTGATTCAGACTAAGGTAACTACTTATTAACTACTTATTAAGACTTTAGGCGAAAAATTAACAGCATCCCCTGCAATGACCTGAGAGCTTATTCAGAACATCTACTGAATATGAATTCTCTCAGAACTGTCATTGCAATTACTTTAGGACTTTTTTATATTCATGCCTTTGAAAGAAATCGTACGTGGAATCCGCTGGAATTAGAAGGTTCATCTCAAGAACAGAATTAGTTATCTACGACACAAAGAATTTTACAAGGAAACAATCCAAAGGCTGGTGATTCAGTGAAATCAGGGCCTTATGATCATGATCATTATTTTTTAATATTTTGGTAACAGAAAGTGTTCTGAGAATTAGTGGCTTCTCATTTGAAAAATCACTCATTTTAGTGCAGAGAATAAATTACATCCCTGTTAACCTGCTATTTTCTCATTTTAATACATTGGAACTTCCTTTAATATTTTTCGCCTAAAACTGCTTTAGTATAGGCCAGTGGAATATAAAAGTCCATTTTTTTAGAATAATGAACCCTTAACTCTAAGAATGAAGTATAAGAATTTAAAATATTTGTAACGTGATCTGCATTCCTTTGCTTAGTTTTAACTATAGGATCTCTTTTTCAAAGGAAAAATCCGCACTTGATTATAATCGGTAAGAGCTAATATATTTCTCTTTGTTCAAAGACTGGGATAAAACATCCGTACATCTTTTTCAAAATTGATTTCTTCGTGCGATTAATCAAGGTGTGGCAGAGTGAAATTTACTTCCAGAGCCCAAGTTCATCTGAATTCAATGCATCACAACAAAAAAAAAGTGGGAGCGCAGTAAAAGGAAAATAAACAATCAAAATTCAGTATCTAAGAAGTTATTCGCTTTTTTAGCTGTCATCAAGAGAATTAATGGTTTACTTCTTAACTTTAAGATACCAATAGCCGCGACAGAAAAGTAAAAGTTATTGCTTCGGAGCAGGAAGTCTTCAAGGACTTCAATCAAGTATACCAACCACCTGATCTTGACCTGAATTCCTTTTTTAAGTGAAATAATTTCATAGCTTCTTGACAACAACGCCCTAAATTCGCCTAAAGCCTTTCATATGCCTATAATTAGTTGAAACCTGAACTCGAAGATCTGTGTGTTTTTAAACGGTGAAAAACAGTTTTTTCTGTGGTGCTGAGGTGTGATTTGCTAACAAATTCTTTCCCATAAATATGTGAATGCTTTACGATCAGATGCAGGATATCCTTAAAAATAAACACCAGTTTTAAGAGATTATAACTTTTGATTCAAAAGTAATATTATCTTGCTATTTTCTGCCGGTTGTAAGAAAGAGACATCAATTTTGTAAAATCCTAGTCGGTCATGTTACATAAGCGCAACTTATGCAAAGGTTTAGTTGGAAACGTGAGAGAATCGCAAACATTGTTATGATTTAACGTCCTCTATCTTTTTTATGGCGATTTCTAAAATGTGAGATTTTTTACTATCTTTTTTGAAATAATTAGACATAAAAAGAAGATTACATATGGAATTCAGAATGTTAGTACTGACGGTTTACAACCAATGGGGCAAGAACTTGATTATTGTTTAGATTGTTCGAAGGAAAATTATCCTTATGTTAACAGACTGTAAAAATTTGGCGAATTTGTCTTCGAATTAAATAAAGTTATGTGTTTATATCATACACTACTTTAAAAGTCATGGAAGAACTTGAAACTGATCACGCATTCTAAACATCTTGCAAGTGGCGAGAAGTAATTCGTGTTTCAGCATCAGTGGTTAGGTTTCAGAGTCCCATAGGTGTTTCAGTTGAAATATTTAAGCCAGCTAACCTTCTAACCTTAAGCAATATGACTCATTACAAGATTTTGATCGAAGTTGGTCTCAACATTTAGGGTGCGGGGGAGGTGAAAAATTATGCGTCTAAAATTTAATGTTTACTTTCTCTTATACGGAGAATTTTTGTCATTATTTCTAACTTCGCAAATTAAATCAACCGATAGGTTATATGCCGAAAGCTATATTTATTTTATAGGGAAAGTCAGAACTAAAACCATAAATAATTCTGACATATTTGTATCTTTCCTAAATAAGACAGAAATCAAGCTTTCATCAACAACAGCAATTTATGAGCTTTAGACAGCAATTTATGAGCTTTGTGGATGCGTATGTGAGATTTTTTTTGTGTAATTAAATTTTAATTTATGTTCTTAACACCATACATTAAGTATACCTCATTATTTTTTTAACATTTATTTTATTATTTCTAACATTTGTTCAAAATAGTAAGTAATGCAAAAGTATTTCGGAAGCCAATTTCCGTTGTTCCTTGTGTGCAACCACTCATTGGCATCAAACATTTCGGAGGTCTATGTCAGGATTTTAAAATAATTTTTAGAAACGATTTTTTGCTATGTCATATTATATATTTTTGATTATTCCTGACAAGAATTAATAATAATTTACCTAAACAGAATAATTTAATCGGTAAAATATTTCTGGAGGAGGTAGTGTTATAATTACTAAATTTCAGCAGCGTATAAAATTGACATAAAATGTCTTTCCTGCTTTTTTATATCAATTATATGTCTGTTAAATCGAAGTATAAAATGTGTCCAGGCAAAAGTTTCATTCTTTAATTAATTATAAATGAATTTTTGGCTCTTTTTTATTAACGCAGCCACGCCTTTGGCGGCGTTTAAAATCTATTATAGTAGATTAGGTTATTAAATTTTCCGTTACAGATTAGGTTATTCAGGTTTTTTCAGTTTGTCAGTTAAAGAAGTATCGAGCTTTAAGTTGCTGCATTAATTTTTTCATTCTAAATTTTCATGCTTACTTCTTCCAACTTCCCTCCTAACCTGGTTATTAAACTGAAATACCTCAGCGAATAATCAGGATAATTTTTATCGTTTATTTTAGTGATTATTTAAACATTCATTAACTTTCATTCGCTTGTGCGGTAATTGAATTTCTAAGTGCAGATTTGTCATTTATATATCAATAACATTAAAACGTAATCAACTAAATAAATTGAATACTGGTAGAGAAAACGTTTTAACTTTTTCGTTAATATAAGTTTATAAACTAAAAAGCAATTTAAATTATTGTCTTAATCGTACTCCGAAGTCAAGTAATTACATATAAATCGTATTAAAATTTAAATAATTTAACATTTCAAATTTTTAATGCTACTAAACTTTTTATGAGCTAAATTACTTGGCTTAAAATTATTTACTTAGGTAAATCCTAAGTACTTAAAGCTCGAAAATATTGAAACGATTGCAATTGTTGAAAGAAAAAATGCAATGTTTCCTTCAGATTAAAACAAAATGCTCTAATAGTGCGTTTTATTTATTGAATTCTTATAAACGACTTCATGGGTTTCATAATGATGAATTCAAATGAAATTTTTCTCGTATTATTGACATTGGCATGGGTCTGTTCACATTTTAGTAACAATATTCAAAGACCTTCTAGATAGAAACAACTGCGAGAAAAATTGCATATATTAGACGCATTCATATGTTTTCAAATGCATTTGCATTTGAAATCATATGAATTAACACATAACATTAATAAGAAACACATAGCAATGATTTCTTTATAGTGTAAATAAATACATATTTAGCAAAACTAAATATGTATTTATTCTAACATGCTGAAAGTAATATGCTTTACATAGGAGCAACTTAGCTTACTCTTGGGTATGTTATTTTCGTTAATTATCCAATAGTACATTTCCAATCATTTCCTTCAATTTAAATTAGAATCAGTGAAGGGTTTCGGTGAACGCTTAAATTTGAAGTTTTGTTAGAATATTATCTCTGCTGAAGATTATCACGTTATCAGATTGAATAATCTTTAAGCATTAAAGGTGAATAAAGTGCATTTTGTGCCCACAGATTCTTCAAATTTCTGTAACCTTCAAATCTTAATAAAGTTACAAATACAATGTACTTTTCGCCACTGCTGCTTTATAGTGTCATAGGGTTTGAAAACCTCAGCTAATTTCAACAAAGGACTATCACTTAAAAATCGCTTTGTGAGTTAAAGGACAAATAAAGCAATTAGTGATTTCCTGTCTTGATGCTTCCTCGAAAACGACATCTGCTTTCATTGCAGCAACCAACAACTGATTTCTGGAATTATATTGTGAAGTCCAACTTTTCAAATGTAGATTTCCTTTGATGAAGGCTGCGAAAAACCTCACTTGGCTTTCAAAAACGTTTCCATTGTCTTTCTCACTTCCACAACAAATAAATACAATCTGCACGTAATGAGGATTAACTTCCTTGACGGGTATTCCTCAGCTTGTGGTTTTATTTGTGAAAAGGCGTGTGTATCTACTGTACGAATAATGAGTACAACCTTGTTTTTCCCAGTTGCAAGCCGTTCATCTCATCACACCCTTTCAATCTCTATTGAAATTGGAAGGCCGGATGATTTTGAAAATTGCGTGGCATTGCGTTAAACTCGATTTTATCTGGCTTCAGATCTGGTCGGCCCTGAATTGATAGAAAAATTTTCTTTCATTGCCCATCATTTTTGGAACAAAAGACAAATGGTTATAAAATGAAAAATTTAAGAAAAATGTGGATACAAGTACTCTGTATTATGCATTACAGCAAATTTACTTTAAATATCACTTACGATTTTAATATAACTCTTTTGACAGAAATGTGAAGTGTATTTCAAGTGGTTAGCATTAATTAGTATCAATAATTTAATATATTCGATAACTTTGAAGATATGGCGCTTTTTGATGATGGCTATAATAAAAAATATAATGTTTTATAATTAGTAACTATTGCTAACAAGCTACAAACTAATAGAAGTAGAAAGAATTAATCAGACAAACATAATTAAATTTTAAAAAAGTATGTATTGAATTCTTATTAACGTAATATTACTTAGATAAAATTTTTTGCCTAAAATTACTGAAGAATATAACAATTCACCACATTTTATAATGAAATTTGCACCAATTTATATGAGGCAGATTGTTGTACGGCACCTTAAATAAAAATCTATATCCATCAACAGAATAAGTAACAAAATTTGCTCGAAAGATATTTGATTATTATCATAATGGATACAATATTCATTTTAAAGAAATATCTGATGATTATCGTAATGTAAATAAGCAAAATTACGGTACTCATTTTATAGCAGCTGTTTTTATACATGGTGATTTAATGAATATGCATGAGAAATTCCATTACTTTAACACTAAAAAAACTACCGTTCCGTTTTCTAAGCCTTTATTAAATTTTAGAAAAATATTCTAAACTTGTTACCTTTGGAGTTGATAAATCAAATATTTTCACTAAAACTAAATCAGAAACTGTATTCGGGCTCAGATTTTTCATCCTTGCAAAAGAATTCAAATTATTTAGAAATAGTAAAGCAAATATTTCCCAAATTGCTCTTTAAAATTTCTTTGATTATTTACATTTATTTTTTACTGGGTGTGAGTTTAATTACCCGATGAAGTCTTCCTTTAAAAATAACTGAGAAGAGTTTTTTTAAAACAAAATATTTTCTAAATTTCCGAATTTGACTTCTAATTAATAAACTTAACAACTTTATAAATTTAACAATAACTTCTGCAATAAAAATATCTTTTCTTTCCTCACAACATCAGAAAATCTAACAAAAGAACTACCATTAAAAAAGTATTTTATTAGTTTCTCAGAGATATTAATCATATTGCATAAAAACATTATGTTTTTTATAATTAAGTAAAAAAATTAAATATATACTACATAAGCAGGAAACAATTAACATCCATTCCAGCTTAATTTAACTATTAAACATCGCACAATCTAGCAAACGTTTTTATTCTACATAAAATAATATTTTTAATTTATCTTCTGCGCGGCCAGACAAATTGTCAGGTCTCAGCTAAACACGAGACCTTTAATTTGTTTTTCAAGTAAAAATTATATATTGCTTGAAAAATTAAGTGACTTAACACTATATGTTTTTCTCAATGTCTTTGTGTTATCTTTACTATTTCTAAATGAATTAATTCTCATATGAGTGATTCACAATATAATATACTAGCGGAAGTACCCGATGTCAGTTAGATTAGATTAAGAGTAATGCATCTAACAACAGAGAGAGCGATACAGCTGTTATCCTTCTCTAATAACGATGCAAAAAATAAAATTCATAGTCATACATTTTTCAATCTGATGCGATATGAAACCCACATAAAAAATTTCCATAGAAAAGTAAACTAATTCTCTCTCATTATACCAGCAACAATGGCACGCCGTTTTTAATGATTTTCGCCTTTCTAATCAAATGGTCATAAAAACTCAAGTTCCATCCAATAGTTCACCTATATTTAATTTTAGTCGATTAAATGTGGCAAAAAACTGATCGTACTTAATCAGAAAGCAATAACACGAACAAACCAATAAACAGACATTCTTCTTTATATGTACAGATTTTGTAAAACTCACAAGGGCGAGTCAAATGAAAGTGAGCCAATGCGAATATATGACAAACAGAGTACTTTATTTAAAGGTAATCTCCATGAATATTGAGACATTTATCCCATTGACAAATGAGCCGCGTGGTCCCCGTCTCATAAAACTCCTTGGGCTGTCGATTAAAAACGTCTGTAACCGACTCCTTCACGGCGTCCTCCGACACGAATCTGGTACCCTTGAGACGTTTTTTCAGTTTCCCGAAAATGTGAAAGTCGCATGGCGACAAATCTGGGCTGTATGGAGGATGTTGCAGCGTGTCCCACTTGAACTTTGCCAGTTGTGTCTTAACCACATCAGCGACGTGGGGACGAGCATTGTCGTGTAGCAAGATCACACCATTCGTCAATCTTCCAGGTCGTTTGTTCTTGATTGCGACACGCAGCCGATCCAGCGTTGCACAATATCGCGAACTATTGATAGTCTCTCCACGTTTAACAAATTCAATCAGTAATGGCCCCTGACGATCGAAAAAAAAAGTCAATAGCACCTTTCCCGAGGAAATGACAGCCTTTGCTTTCTTCGGGGGTGGTGAATTCAAATGTTTCCACTGTAAGCTTTGCCGGCGTGTTTCAGTTTCGTAGTGATGGCACCATGATTCGTCTCCGGTCACAATAGCAGACAAGAAGTCGTCACCCTCATTGTGATACCGGATGAGATGAGTCAAAGCAGCGCCGAACCTCTCCGTCTTCTGGCGGTCGTTCAAAATCTTGGGCATCCATTGAGCACACAAAAGCCGATAACCGAAATGATCATGAATTATGGTGTGAACCGAACCGTGACTCATGTTCACACGCTCTGCCAGTTCATCGATGCTTATCCTCCGTTCTTGTCTAATCAGCTCATCAACCTGTGCAATTGTGTCGGGGGTGATTGCAAGGTGGCTTTGGCCCGGTCTTGGATCGTCTTTGCAACTTTCACGTCCTTCTCTGAACCGTTTGCTCCAACGCTTCACAGTGGCCAATGCCATGCAATGTTCACCGTACACAGCAGTCATACGGCGACTAATTTCATGTTGGGAAACACCTTCAGCTGTCAAAAGCCTGACCACACCACGCTGTTCCTCTTTTGGAGCGTCCATTATGTCACGCTACCGTCTTCAACCCAGTGTAAGAACCTTTAAACCTTTTTAAAGAACTTTAACCTCACACTTTCGCGCCACTTTCGTAAATGAAGGCTGTCTCTGTGTTACACGCATGCGCCGCAGATGATGGACCGAACCATTCTTGCTGTGGAGGGGTTGGCTCACTTTCATTTGACTCGCCCTTGTACAAATTTTTGATTAACATACTCTACGATTTGAAAACGAGCAGTAGCAACACTTTTCGAAATAAAGCATTTTTATATCCAACTTGCAGGACTGTTTCCAATCAGAAACATGAGTACGTAAATTAGCGCTTTCAGAGTTTTTAAGTAATATTTCGGCTGATTAAAGTCGTATGAAGATGGGAACAGTCAAAATGGCTTCCTACGAATTTCGGGAATCGGGAATAATGTATTTAATGTTTGGCAGTGCTATTTTTATTTCGTAGTAAAACTTAGAAACTTTTTATTAACAAACTCTGGGATTTGAAAGCGAGCAGTGGCAAGAACTTTCGAAATAAAGCCGATTTTCATTTCCAGCTTGCGAGACTGTTGCCACTGGGGAAAATTATCGTTTTTTCCAGTTTTTTATTAATATCTCTGATTTTAACTACTTTTTTTCTTCGAAAAACGTGGACGTCGACCTGTTCCAGGACCCAGAAAAGAATCGTAGAATATTTGGCGGCGATAGTTATAGTAGAGACTGAGTTATTAGAGGACAAACCACAGACTTTCTTCTTCATATATATATATATATAGATAATAATTAATGATTCTGGTGAATATTTAGAGCTCTAATTCTGTTAACAGCATATTTTGTTAACAGCATACTCAGAATAACCGTCTGAGCACTACCTAAGAATAAATTTTTAATCTTCTGCATTCACGAGGCTGTTCTAAATCGGCATTCATTGCATTGCAGCAAGTCAAATGATGTCTAAGAAGTTAGTAGTTGTAAAAAACGCTGAGTGATGATATTGCCACTTCCAAGAGTTGTGTTTAAAGAAGTCCAATAAACTGCAGATCTTCCAACTACTTGTAACGGGGAAAATATGTGAATTTAAATTTATATACAATATTAAAAAATCTAAGTAAGTGGTAATATTTAAATTCATATTAAATATTAAAATATCTAAGTAAATGTTAACATATAAATATGTGAAATTAAATTCGTGTAAAATATTAAAAAATCTAAGAAAGTGTTAATATTTTTTTATTATTTTGATTTAAAGTTATTTCTGAAAATGAAGTTTAACGATAACATCATAATAATTTTAAAATAGTCTGAAGGACATACATATGAAGACAAAGAATTTTCGAGAGAATTCTTCCAGACAGTATGTGATTAAATATACAAACATATTATTGATTATACTAAGTATCTGCTGCGAGTTAAAAAACGGAGAAAAAAAGAGAAAGAGAAGGGAAAAAATTGTGTAATTTGTTAAGAAAAGTTTTTATAATAAATGTCAAATTTCTTTAAAGAATAATTAGTTTTGTGTGTCTTTATTTTATCTTAAATTATAAATGAATGTATTGATTTCATGAATTACATTTAAATAATAATGTGAGATGTGTCAGATAGATTTAATTTAAGACCTATTTTACTTCAACAAACTAGAGCTGCAGGCCTAAAGAGTAAAAATTTTAAAATACTTTCATTCTCCGCAGCGACAGACAACAAACTTCTGTATATGTATTCAAAATTCAAGCTTAACAACATTTCTATTGAAATTTCTTCGGACATTTATTATGTGACTAATTATGCAATTTCAGAATGATATTTTGTTGGACAAAAGGTAAATAAAAATGTTGAATTTAAAACTCATGCATTTTAATCATTAATTCTGCATTTCAATTTGTTTATAAAATATTCCGACAGAAACGAATTATTGAATGCTTCTTTTCTCTTCCAAAAGCGTATGTTTAATAAGCGTATGTTTTATACGCTTATTAAATTCGCGTCTGCAAACTCTTGGAAAACAAACGAAAGGCTAAAAGAATAAAAAAAAATTAGTACATCTATTCTGCGGGGGACACAGTGACATACCTTCTTATCTAAACAGTATTACAAAACAATTTGTTAATCACATTCTTTCTGTGTTAAATTTCTCCTGTGACAAAGTATCGTACACGATTGCGTAGAATCGTGGCTGTGCTTGAGATCAAGTCTCTCTTGTGTATTCCTGTTTTACAGAACAAAAGGAAGCAACAATCACCCACGAACAAAAATTTAGGACAAGCCAGCTTATCATTGTTTTCTTGACTATTAAGGATTTTAGGAACAGTTGATCTCTATTTATAAATTACCATATCTTTTGTGCAATTAAACTTTAAATGTAGCAAATGATACTTAACCATTTCCCAAAATTCATGTTAAAAGAAGAAACTGAATGTGATATTTATGATAAGGAGGCAGTAATGCGATGTTTATTTTGAGCTCTTTTGGTTTCTTTAATTTTCCAAACCTAAAATAATGTTCTTATTCTTCCTTCTATTTTAAAGTGAGTTTATGAAAAGGCGTTAAATGAAATTTAAATACATGCTTCGTTTAAAATATAATAATGATTTACTTATTTTAAATTTTTTATGGATATGGATTTTTAGAAGACACGGTTATCTCAATCAACTACTAATATATCATAAGGTGAATTATTAAACTTTAATAATCTAATAACGTTACTTTGTAATAATAATCTAAAAGTTTCATAATCTGTAATTTTAGTAATATTACGCAATGCCAATACACGTAAAATATCTTTCTTTCATCTCACATTAATGCAAAATATTTATGTATTTAGTATGAAATTAGCTAGAATTATCATTATCCAATATTTAATTATGAAGAATGATGCACAAATCCTGAACTAAAAATAGAATTCAGTCTCTATTTTCCGGCAAAATTAGTACCATAAATTCAAAATATTTCCTTCACAAATTTAAAATTATAACCACCATAATGTCTTGTTTTACAGGAAGAAAACTAAGCGTATGATAATACGTAATATTTCCATCAAATATTATTTAAAATAATATATTTAATCCTGTGCCTCAGTCACCCAAGAAGGTTTCGAACTCATATATTTTGTTACGTAACTTGAATCACTTAAAAAGAATTTCAGGCATATGGTGAAAATTATCATTTCTTTTCAAATCATATCAAAAATATTACACTAGTTATCATAAATTAAGGAAAAATCACAAAAATCACGATTACTGAAAAAGTTACACGTAGAATTTTATGAAACTTATCCCCAATATACAACACATAGCAAAGTATCAAATAACATAAAAAGAAATTACCAGACAATTATGGTAGTATAGAAATTAGCACATGTATAAAATGAACAAATCGAAGGTTTCAGTTTGCTATAGGAAAATACAAATACAATACGGAATATATACGGAATTATTACTTTTTATATTAACTATACCTATTTACTTCAATACGGAATATGATCGCCTCTAGAAGCAATACAGCACATACAGCGATGTATGATGCTTTCAATTATGCGGTCTATCGGTTCCATAAGAAGCGAGAGCCATTGCTCTTTCTTGCAAAGCAGTTGCAAGTGTGGCAAGGGTCTGAGGGGTCGGATTGAGAGCAGCTAGACGTCTCCCTAAAGCATCCCAAACGTGCTCGATAGGATTCAAGTTCGGGATCGAACTGGCCACTCCATGCGCATAATTGTTTCCTATTCAAGATAATCATCTACTATGCGAGCCCTATGTGGTCTTGCGTTGTCGTACTGTAACAGGAAAGCAACACCTATTGCCCCAGCATATGGGCGCACATAAGCATCAAGGATGTCATCTCTATAAACCTGAGCATTCACGGCTCCCATTGGAAAGACATGGAAACCAAAGAGATGCTACCTCAAACACAGACACTGCCCCTTCTGTATGCATCTCTTTCACGGATGTTTCACGGATGATAACGGGTTCCAGGCTCTCTCCATATCAAATAACGCCTACTGTTGCTTTCTAGACTAAACCCGGACTCATCCGTAAAGAGAACAGCCCTCCATTGATCAGGCGTCCAGCGGACATGTTGTCGTGCCCACTGCAAACGGTCCCTCCTATGACGTGACGTGAGCGGCACGCAAATGGCTGGTCGCCTCGCATACAGACCACCTTCGTGAAGCCTTCTAGGCACAGTTGTCGTTGACACCAACCTTCCGGTGGCTGTAGCAAGGAAGGATTTAAGAAGAGTCGGAGTAGCGGTTCTATTCGTGCGTGTACATAAAGTCAAATATCGGTCATCGGGGCTCGTCATAGTAGTTGGCTGTCCTTGGTTGAACCTCCTAGATGCCGAATTTGAGGTTTGAAATTGCCTCCAAAGTCTATGAACAGCAGAAGGACTCACATTTAGCCATCTGGCCACTTTTGTTTGACTTTGGCCTGCCTCTAGTCTCCCAATGGCTCTCCATCGTAGTTCTGCAGGCAAATAATGCCTGAAAGTCATTGTTACGAATTGGCCATCTCAGGTTTCTGATGTCACTAACACAGTGAAATATGTGGGCTTGCTCTCAAACATGGACTTTTATGCTCCTCACAGATGACGTATTTCGAGTGCAGCCCCACTAATTTGCATATTTCAGTTTCACTCAGCTACTTTTACTTGGCAACATATTCAAATTTTACACGGTTTGGCTTATTTTTGAGGGAGTTATCGCTATTTTTATGATTTTCCCTTAATTTATGATAACCAGTGTATTTAATTTATATTTCCTATTGCACGGTTAAATTGATTCATTAGTGAGGTTTGGTACTGTAGTTAGAATATGAAAAAAAATACATAGTTATCTTTAGAGGTCATACTCTTAAGCGTAAAGATATAAAATTAAAATAAAAATGAAAATTTGTTCCGATATTTACATAAGACCTACAAAATATTATCGTCAGGATAGCTAATTTTTGTGAATACTTTAATTAGAAAAGTCATATTTTATTATCTGTATATTTATTACTCAGTTATATAAGAAACTTTGTAGTAGAAAGTTCGAAAGTAGCGTAAATAAAGCGTAAACAAATATTCCAATTTGTTACATAAAAAAAACCTATCTATAAAGCATCAGTTAAAGAGAAGAAGTAAAATTGTTACAATTTACGAAGAAACTGTTTTATTTGGAAGAATTTTAATTTTGGTATTATGTGCTGGATAAAAATAGTTTCTGTTTCATTTCAGAGAAGTACATTTATCACTCAGTTCTATATATTATTTACGTTACAAATTGCTTTATTGTATTTTTCTCTTTTATACGCTAGTAAACTAAAGCATTATACAATTGTTTCAAACTTTGGCAAAAAGGGTAAATACCACTATTTTAAAAAGTAAAAGGCATTTATTCCTTTAACTGTTTCTGTAAAATTTATAACAGTTGAAAAAATAAGTCCTGAAATTTTACAAAAATTCTGCTTTGCAAATTGTGTAATCTTTAGTAGAGGACTATGCCCATCAAACAAAGCGAACAAAATCGCAAACTTCTTTTCCATTCTAACACATAATTTGAGATTACTGCTTTTAGGTAAAAGAGCTTAAATTATTTAGCTCTATATTCTCTGTGGTAAAATCCTATGTTGTTTGTTTTCAATAAAATAAGGATAAAGAGCCATCCCATTTAAGCATTTTTTCCTTCTAATACTTATTATGTATTATATTTTATTCTCTCAAATTTCAAGACAAATTCGTGCCCAAAATGCAAATATGGTTATTAAAATTGATCGGAAGTGTTTTGAGTAATATTCAGCTCTGATTTACGAGCTTTCATTGTAGATATTTCTTCACTTCTGTTATCTCAAATGCTCCTTAAAATTCGACACGTGCAAGTTTTCTCTGTTACTGTGAAGGTTATCTATCGCATTTTGCTTTCTTTTACATCACTTTCTCGCAAATCTGAACAGATCTTACGTGATTCGATTTCTGTTGAAGATTTTGACCTCTGCATACTGATAGACCTTCCTTTAAATTTATTATCAGACTCTGGTATTTTAGCTGGAAGGCCTTTTGCGAAGAATGTGGAATGCAAACGTCCAGTTTTTTTTTTCTTGGCTGGCTTAGTTATCTGTCTTTTGAGGTTTTATGTCTTCTGTACTCAGTTGGTCACATTCCTTCGTATATTTCGTACATGAATATTCAGTTAACTCTGAAAACACAAGTTATAAGGTATATCTCCCACATTCTTAGCGTGCCTTCGTGGTGTAATGGTCAGCACATTGAGCCGGTATTTCAGAGGTCCGTGGTTCGATTCCCGGCGAAGGAATTGCATATTTTTCATGTCTCCTGCTTGTAATTAACCTAATGTCTCTACAAAGTGACTACTATGAACGTGACAAGCAAATATTACACAGGAACTCTGTAAATATGTGAACAGCATATATGATGTACATTAATATATCCAGTTGATATTGTTCAGTATAATGCATCAGAATAACTTCTGCTATCCAAGACTTCTAGAGTAAACTGAGAATCACAATTCATAAAGCATTGCTAAAATCCTCATTCAGTACAGTCGAAGTCTTGACGGTTACAGCTGAAAACATCGCGGAAGAAAAATGTCGATACAAAATATCGTGGTGGTAAAATAAAGTGGTTCAAAAACTTCGCAGTTTAAAAACATCGTCGTCGAAAATATCGTGTTAAAAAATAATGTACCCATAAATCATCGCATGACGATAACATCACACGCATGCGTTTTTCCGGCTTTAATAGCTGTAAATGAATATTTTCCTAATGATTTGTGAGCGCAAGATGGAAAGAAGGATAATTTTTATTTTCATATTTTTATTAACTAATAAAATTTTAAAAGCATGTAAGGTTTATCCTAATTTTATTAACAGTTATTTTAGGTTATGCACCTATCCTATCTTTCTAGTTTCAGCTTACAATCTCCTACCAGAATGTAATTTCAGAAACGCAATGAGTGCAAATGAGTAAGAGTACTATTTCAGTCGATGTTTCACCGACTTCGCGAGAGATAGTCTGATTTTCTGACTAGCGGGCGTTTGCCTTTTGGCTACGTCTCTCTCAGACATTACTACGCTCCGCCATACTTTAGGCCCTTGCTTGGCTTCGCCGATTTAGTTAATATTTAGGAGCCAACCACTTAGAATCCTGATAGCTTCGGCTATATCTTTCAGTTAGCTTTAGTTAAGCTTAGTTAATTTAATTTCTTAATTATTTAAGTTCAAGCCGCAAGCTTTGTGTATACTCCGAGTTAGGAGTTGATTGCATTTATTCTAAGAAATAAAGGGTAGTTAACCCTTCTTAAATCTTACGTGTTTGTCTACATTCCTAAGCAATTATTCGCTTACTAGTGTTTTGTGGGGTTCAAGGTTTTGAACACTGAATTAAATAAGTAAAACCCCACAAGCAAAACAAGAAATAATTTTCACTATAAGAGTATCAGATTAACAAAAGTGAAGAAAATAATCTCATAATTAACTTACCAATTTTTGTGTAGAGAAAGTCATGCTTATCTTCCTTTTCCTAATCTTTTTTAGGTTATACTTTTCAGGAAAAATTACCAGTAAAACTTTATAAAAAAAATAATTATTAATGACCTTTGTTAATTAACAATGTCAGTTTAAAATTCTATTAAGTGCTATAAGTTGCATTAATTTTCTATGCTTAAGTTCCCAGTTTAAATTTTCAGCAAATATTTATTGGTTTATGTAAAATGTAAAAGTGAAAATTATCCTTCTTTCCATCTTGTGCTCACAAATCATTATGCGAATATCCATTTACAGTTATTAAAGCCTGAAAAACGCCTGTGTGCGATGTTTTCATCATGCGATGATTTGTAGAAGCTTTATTTTTTACCATGATATTTTCGACAACGATGTTCTTAAACTGCGACGTTTTTGAACCGCGTTATTTTGTACCACGATGTTTTATAACTGCGATGTTTTCTCTCTGCTTTATTTTCTCTCCCACGATGTTTGTACCACGACGTTTTCACCTTGCGTTGTTTTCTCCGCGACGGTTTCGTCCGCGATGTTTTCGACGGACACCAGTATTGACAGGGTCTCTTTAATAACCACAAGTCACAAATACAAATCTTCCGAAGTAACTTTACAAATTCTGCTACAAATTTTAATGTTCTACGGAGACTTTTTTCTAGACCTAACGATTATAGAATGCTCCACCAGTTGAGTCCAAATATTGATAGACATATAACAGGTGGTACAGCAACTCAGCTGGTGGTAAGTAAGAGAGTAAGTTAACTCTGAAAACACTTTTTTGTATTAGATTGCCTTGGTTTATCACTTAAGGTTTTTAAAACTTTACACCTATAACGGTATATAGCATTTTTATGCGCAATTTTTAAAACTTTAATGAAACACATATTTAAATTCTTATAAGAAATAAAGTATGATTTTTAACTCTATACATAAGAAATTTAAACCTCGTGAAATAATAAAAATTCACATACATAATAAAAATTCATTTTAATTACATTATTTTCAATGTATGAGCTATCACCACATCTGCTCCTTTAACTCACAATTCATGAGCCAGTTTCTCTTAGAAAATCCTCCCCAGAGGCATCCTTCTTTTAAAAGGATTGGTCGTGGTAAACGTCTAAGCCGTTTGTTCAATTGTTCAAATATTCCTTTTTTTTCTAAACTGCCCTACGCCTCTAGACAGCGCTTTGCCAAAGTAAAGAATTATTTTTTGAGTGTAGCGTTTGTGTGTCTGAAGATCGGTTCCTTGTTGATAACGAACGGTTACCATTAACTAATTATCTGTTTCTTAATTTAGAGATTTTTATTCTTTGTTATTTTATGCCTTCAAGTATGTATTAATATGCCATCTTGTAACTGTATGTAATTTATGTTTCTTCTTGTTTCTTCTTATTAAAATACCTGAAACGAGACTATGTTCTAGAATCTTCGGCTACTATATTGGATCACGTAGAAATTAAGCAAAGATGATATACGTTTAATTTCTGACTTGACCATATCATGCTAAAAATAAATTTTATTTCAAAATTTTAAAAAAACTGACAGTAAGGAGCTAAATTCAAGCTGGTAATTAATATGCCAGAAATTTTGCTGTTTTATTGGCATTGTTGCATTTAGATATAGTCAGACGCTTCCCCAACAAAACCAGGGAAGGTTTTAACAACCCAAAAATCTCAAACCGGAACTTGCTGCTGCCTTTGTTGCCAATACAAAACGCACGTCCGACCTTCCAGCTGAAAAAAAAAATGGTTCAGTGGAATGAATAAAAAAATAAAGGAGCCGTTAGATAAAACATTTTTCGAAAAGGTGAGGGACAAAGCAAAGCTGGCTATTTTCTTTTTTCATACGAAACTTTTTTATATATATTTATCCAACGGTGCCTGTCGAACTGGAACCATTTTTCTCATGGCAGTCATCCCCCTTTCTACACTCTTGAATCGTAGTTCGCTGTAATGTACACAAACTATTACCAGATTCTGGTCAGTGGCGTTTGCGGTTTATTTTGTCAGCGGCAATCAGGGTCTGTTTCTAAAAGTGGACAATAGTAGGAAATCTCTCGTTATCGCAATGAAGTGAAGTCTCAGGTGCGAAGCACATGGAAACAGGCACCAAGGCAAAAAAAATGATGATATGCTGATTGAAATCAAAATCACGACGGCAATCGAAACTTGTGGTTAAATATCCTTGTATTTATTGATATGTAAACAATGGCTGTCGTTTTTCGTTTCTTCTAAAAAAAAATCAAGTAACGGAAGTGAAATGAATGTTACGTTAGACTTCTTTGTTAAAATGGATCTAATTGAAGCATCCGCCATTTGAAATGTAAATCATGTTTTAGGAAGAGTTAAGTAATGATATTTAACCCACGACTTTAAACAATATGAAGTGTATGACAATTAAACACTCTCAATTAAATGGTGTTCAATGCTGAGAGTATCCTTGCCGTTAGATTGAGAATAATTATACATTGAGCTGAATTGAAATAAAAGTAGTTAATTAAATGTGTCATGGGAAAGAAAATTTATTCATCTTTCTATCAGTGTTAAAAATAATATCAATGAATACAATATGTCTTCGAATTTAGGAATTCAGTGAGCTTCTACATTATTACTGTCTTATTGATGTAACATGTGATAACCCATCTTATGATAATCCGAACAATATAACTAATAACTGACTATTTATTTCAATAAATGAGTTAGTATTTATCTTATTTTCAGCTAAGGGCATACAAATCGTTGACATCCATAAATTTTCAAAAATAACGCACTTTAAAATTCATCTTTGGGAATTTTTACGTCATTCAAATAGTCGAATTCTTCACAGCGTAATATTTTTTTAAAAAATTAAACGTTTTAATTCAAAACTTTGAAAGATCTCAGTTCTATTAATGCTAAACAGACAAACTTCCTTTTAAAAATAATTACGAAGTTCCTGACTGCTATAATTCCAAAGGTACCTACAACACCAACATCAGTGTAAGTGGCCATAATCTTACTTTTTTGGGGGAAGGGGGGAATTAACTAAACTTTCCTTGTTCAGAATTTATCTATGTTAACTCTTGAAATAAAATATTTGAGTCCCCTCTACTGTAAATTTGATTTTGAAAATTCTGGGAAAATGTAAACCAAATTTAGACTGTTGGCCATATTTTTTTGTCAAATTATATTGTGAAAATGAATCATAAGAATTAAGAGTTTTAATTATGTACTTCATTTACTAAACTTCATTTGCAACTTTTTAAATAAATATAGGTAGCATCTCCATAAAAACAGGAAATACCTTCTATTTTTTAAGAACTGTATTCCAAAATCTACCTATAATTAAAAGAAAATTTTAAATTTTGCTTTCATGAAATGTCTTTAATAGTAAGGAAATTCCTTCTTCTCATAATTTTTTAAATAAGGCGCCGAGAGATTCTGCAACTCTTTAGGATTCAGGTATGAGAATATTTAGAATTCGCCTTGCCTCTATTTTTAACTTCCTTAATTTCTGGTGTAATAATCTTTTGAAAATAACGTAAATTTAATAATCAAATAGGCCGTAAAACTAACTGAGTTCTGGATAAAATGTAGTTCAAGAACAAACATAATCATTAAACGACCAAAACAGACAGATAAACAATAAGATGCGCCATATCATATATTACATAACTCTCTACAAGCAGCTGCTTTCAACCTCTCTTTTTTTTTGCTATGCTGTATTTTTTGCAATGAATAGCAAGAAAGGAATAACATCTTTAGCAGAAATAAAATATATCAAAAGTGTTTTTAAGTAACGTAGTTTTAGTAGTTTTAGCTAAAGCTCTGAAAAGAAAAAAATAATTGTTTAGGTGTCATAATACTCTTGATCACACGAGATTAAAAATAAAATCGTAGATCTGCTTATAATGGCGGATTTTAAATGAAAACTGTAGAAAAGAATTTTAAGTAACTCAATGTAATCGCTCTTGTTAGATATTACTTCTATACCTTCTAATGTTCTTTAAAGTACAATTCTTATATGGCAAACGCATGTCGCGGGTTTGTAGACTAGATCACCTCAACCCCAGCTGCATGTAAGGAAGGCAGTATGTAAGGAAGGTATTCTCTCCCTCATTACAACATGCTTTCGTGATGTAATAGTAGCATACCCGGAGCATATTCGAGAGATACAGGTTCGAGTCTTGGTGATGGCATTGCTCATTTTTCTCATTTTATAGTTTTATTCCATACAATGAGATGATCGAAAAGCAAGAAATACCACTGCCTTTTAAGTTAGAAAATTTTTCCTTCTAATCAATAAAGAAAACTTTACACACAGCAGTTAAGTGCATCATATTTTCCTTAAGTCTTCCGACCTATCCTGTGGTGTAAACTTATATTTAATTCACTAAATTTCCGTTTGATTTAGAAATCTGATGTTGTTATCACTTAAAATCATATTGATACTCGCAATGAGGGATTAAATTTTTCATTTAAAATATCGATCATTGTAAACAGCTGCTTAGTAACTGAAAATTCAAATGATTTTTGAAAAACATCATAAGACTTCAAATTACGCTAGAAATTTCGAAAACCTACATTTTCTAAGAATATTATTTAGCGTATCCGATGATGAGAAGATGAAATTCCTTCCATCATTGACTAGACCGTAAAACTCGGGTCTGTTACAGACATTCAGTACTAAATAAAAACAATTCCCTAGCAAATCTTTGAAACATTTCCGTAGATTAATGTATTTTAATCACTAGTATATAGGTATGGAAATTTACACTGAAATTAATCAGTAGAAGGATGCCAAATATTAATTTCAAGATTTGACTTAAACATGCAAAAAAACAATAAACAAAGAAACCAAATGATATAAAACCGTGTGAAAAATTGTTACAAAAGTAGCGATAAAAAAATCCCTTGTGACAGTATTTGCTAAACGAAGCAGTAACTTTCAAGTTTTGACAGATGTTTTCTGGAAGAATTCATTAAAAGGAAGTGGTAAGAGGAGTTTTTCCCCCTGTTTATTACTTACCTACCCACGAAAAGAGAACTTCATTTTTTATTTTTAAAAAATGTAATCCTCACGAACCTCTGTAAAGACAGCTCGTAAATTTGTCTGTCAGGAAAAGTTTCATGGAGCCATTTTTCTCATGGTTTTTTGATCTAGACATAGTCATTTCGCAGAGGTCAGTTAATTACAAAGGAACATCATACGCTAACTTGTATGGGTTACCAGATTGGATACATAAATGAAGGTCAAGCCAATTTGTATCATTTTCATTTAACCTATTATTTTTGCGTTATTTGAGCTGAATGTACATTGATTCAATTCAGTAACAATCCAATTTTGTTGATGAGATTATGAGTGTTGTGTTCTTTTATAGTGTTAAGTAGGTTATTTGATTGTTTTGTATTTTAACTACTATTTAAAATAAACTAGTGGAAGTCCCATATTGAATTCCATATATCGAAAACCTGTGAAGGATATACTGCATTAAAAGTTTTATAAACTGCTATTTTGTA
The DNA here is from genome assembly GCA_000611955.2 of Stegodyphus mimosarum. Lineage (NCBI taxonomy): Eukaryota > Metazoa > Arthropoda > Arachnida > Araneae > Eresidae > Stegodyphus > Stegodyphus mimosarum. Next base: position 405,823 of record KK116576.1, read on the forward strand.
TAACATGAATGCTTCATTTTGAGTAAGATTATTTCATGAATATGTTAAAAAACTAATGCAGATGTGTTTATCATGAATAGACTTCTGAAAATACCTTTATAAAATCAGTTTTACAAACTCTGTTTTGAAATTACTTTCTTAACTATTGAAACTTAATAAACGAAAAATTCCTAAATAAAATATTCATTTGAAAAATTTAACTGTTAGGTGTGAGGCCCTGGCATTAACTATTGTTTTATCTTTGGGCCTAGATTCGAATCCTGAAAAAAGGCATGGATTGTGCAAAATGTATAGTATCTGTATAAGCGGCATGGGGCACTTAAATACTGTCACACCGAGAGTCTGTCGAGATTTTGATGGTTGATAAAGGGAGTAGGATACGTACTCCGGGTTATTCTTCATCAAAACTAAAACCAGATTGGGGAAACGTCGAGCTATCACCTATAAGATTGGTCTTGATCAAGAGAGCCACTTATTAGCTTTTCGCCATGGTGAACCAACCCACGAATATAATCAAAGTTTTCTCGGATTACGAAGATCAGAAGCAATAATAACTGATATTTAATAATAATTACTAAAATAATTTAACAACAAAATAATTTTATTATTGCAGCGATTCACAAGAGATAAACTGAAATTAGTTTGTTTATGCTGTGCAATTTTCTATGTAACGCAACTTCAGAAGGAAAAAAGAATGTATTTATCAAATCATATAACACTAGTAGCATTGAAAAGACTCTATTTTAGCAGTGTTTGTTCATCTGCTATTACCTTCGAATGAAGCGAAAATACAGAATAAATATTTTAATAGCTTCCGAAATGAAATTTAGGAAGCGTTTTCCGTTGTTTTTAAGCATTGTGAAAAGCTTAAACTGTTTTAAAACACCAGTGAAAATGAAAGGAACATGCAAGAACGATACCTTTTTACAATGAAACTACTTAAACAGACATGTAATATTAGCTACTGTAAATAATTTGTAGCAAATATTATGAGAAGAGATCAAAAATACAAGACAGTGAATTAAAGATTAAATTAATATCACTACCATTAAGATTAAATTAATTTGAAGTAGTAATTGATGAATACGTCTAGATATGATATAGCAAAATTTCGTTTACTAGAACTTAAGCATAAAGAGGTAAAAATAACGGTACCTACATAACAGAAAAGAAAAAAGCTACACAAGAACTCCATACATCAATGTATAAAAAAACGGAATAATAAAAAGAATTAAAGAAACCAAATTATTCCATATATCGTAACATCTTTTCAGCTGGTTAGTACCACGGGATAATGTAACAGGATAGCCATGTTTCAAAACGCTAGAAAGTTTTTTAAAAAATCGTTGTTATTTTGCATTATTTCTACTAAATTTACTGTAGCTTTTAGTTTCTTGTTTAATTCGTGAACTGAATTCAGCTTACTTCATTTATTAATCGCTTTATCATACAGACAGAGTTGCTTAAGACTAGCTTCTTTGTCTTTATGCTCTGGTAGACGTTCATTTACTATTTTTATTGGTGACATAGATAACGAAAAAATTATCTTGTGTTTTAATGTTTTTATTTTTGACCCTTCGATAATTTAAACTTCTTTGTTTTAGTTGGCGCAAACATTAGAATACTCTTTGTTCCACAAAGAGGCATGGAAAAACGCAACATCATTTGCCTGGAAATCATTCAATGATACCCTTCTGAGAAGATGGTTCAAGAGCTTATCTGTGCTCGGCACAGCTGCACTACCGGAAGACAAACTGAATGAGGTAAGAAAAGCAACTACCAAGGTGCACACTTTTCCTACATTAACTACAGTTTCGAAAAGAATTCTGAAGCAATCTATAAAAACGTATTTCTTTTGTTCCAGCCCAGTGGAACACGGTGATTGCCAGTGACTGTTATTCAGATATTGAAATAAAAGCATGTCACTTTTACTTCGAGGTTCAGCGTGAACTTCGAATATTGGTACACTGAATAAAAAAAAAGCATATCGACAAATAGTTAGTTGGCAGTGAAATGCATTCTTATGAATTATTTGCACTTCATTATAAATAATGGGACAAAAAAAAAGTCCTTTTAAAAAAATTCGCATAGTTGACATTACGATATTTTTTCAATGTTGAAAATTTTAGTATTTCTCATTTCGAAAACATAAAAAAAGAGGACAATTTTTTACTTATGTGATATTTATAAAAATAGATATGTGTTGTAAATAAAGCGTGTAGTCGGCACCATGAGAAAAAAATGCATTTTTACATCATTTGCCTCATCGTTACATTTCAATTAAATGCATTTGCTGACCAATCTTTGCTACGTATGCATATAGGAAGGCCTGAAGACTTTCTTTTGGCTATGAACTGCAATTACATGCAGCAAGGAATGGAAATAATTAAATATTTAATGTTTTGTAGTTTTTCCTTTTTACGTGGATTTTATTAAATTTATTTCTATCTGTAGATTAGCATTTCCATTTTCACTTCTCCTTGCATTGCTTTACTCCGTATAAACTAGAAAACTGACATTTTTGATAAATGCTGCAATTCCAAATGTCATAACATATTTAATTTACCTTTCAAATTAAAATAGTACATTACTTAAAAAATGAATGGTTTGAAAGGAAAGTACGTCTTTTTTTAAACTTACCTTTCCCTTATTAGTCCAAAGAGACAATTTGCTCAGAAGGACTATTAATTTCGGTTTGGCATTTTGCGTTAGTTCACTTTAAACGTCGGTTAACATTTCAAATTAGTTCCACCAGATATTAGAGCTCTGTATTATATTTAAAGAAATTAAATAATGAAGAATCTGCATAAATGTATGTATGTTTCTCGCATTGTGATAAAACAACTGTTCCTAGAGACATCAAATTTTGAGTAACATAATCCTCCTGCGAATATGGGCATCTGGAAGCCTAAATTTGAAATTTGGAATTTATTATCGATTTGATATTTGTAAAACTTTAACGAATTTTTGATTAACAAACTCGGGGATTTCAAAGCGAGCAATGGCAACGTTGTATAGAAAAAGACATTTTTATCTCCAGCGCGTGAGACTGTGTATCCGAAATTCTAAACATATACTCATTTTAAAATTATTTTGCGATCTTGTTCTTAAACTGAATTTTATGGTTTAAGTGCGAAGAACATGATGTTTAATAAAGAAAGGTAACACACAAAATTTTTAAAACCGCCCCTTTGGACATAATTTAAAATCTCAAACCTTTCACATTTTGTTTGATTTTTTAGAAGCATATCTAAATAATTTATAGCAGAAAGATGTACTTAATGTTAAGCGGTATATGCTTTCCAACAGATCTGATTGATAGCTTTTATAACAATTTTCACTATTAGTGTTATAAAAGAAACATAGTTCTAAAATTGTAGGATCATTAGGTTTGTCGAAACAAAGACATAAAACATTTGCAGTGCCTTTGTTGAGACACGAACTCCAGACCTCCCGATCACTAGCCAGATGTGCTTTCAAGTTACACCACAATGGCACATGATAAGGAGGAAGGAAAACCTTGGAAAGCCAGATGTTACGTACGTCAACTACAGAAAAAATTGGTTTTCATCACCTAATAAAAATTTGCCTTTTTAGCTAATTTAAGCAACTTCACTTTTACAGGATTCCCCGTAAGTCTTGAATCACAGGACTTATCTTTTTATGTTCTTCGACAATGCGTTATGGAAACATATTATATAAAATTTATTGTATACAGAATATTTGTAACAATATATAGTAAGCGTGCACAGAATTTAATCATTACCATTTGATGTATGTTTTCACAATTCTTTGTCAAACAACGCAAAAGGATCAATCGTGTGATTCCAGGCTTATGCACTGTGCAATAATTGACTGTGAAACCATTTTTATAGAAGTTTTTAATTTGTTATCTACAGTATTAATTTTCTCTAATTGTCCTGTTAATATCTGTTATTTAGAAAGCTGTTTGGTGCTTTTAGACTAACTACTGTCAAAATCTCTTTTATCTATTTAGAAAAAATGCTTTTCCATCAAAGAAGTTGTACGTCTTGTACCATTAAACTGAGTCGCAATAAAATAATTATTTTTTTTCAGTTTAATAGATTGAAAGCAGAAATGAAGAATACTTATAGCACAGCCAAAGTATGCCCATACACTTTACCTGCACTAAAAAAAGGGCAAAAGCCAAAGGACGCTGAATGCAACCTCACTTTGGAACCTGGTATGTATTTAATATTTCATGTTAAACTGCAAATTAAATGCTCTAAATAGTATCACTCAAATTAAAAATCATCCATGCAAAATAATTTATTCTAACTGTACTGAGGAAAAATTTTAAATTTGTTGTGTATAATTTCAGCTCAGTTTACTGAAAGAAAAGGAAATTCAGCATGAGGAGGTTTAAAATGAAACTATTTTCTTGCTAATAACCGACGTACGTAAATATTTGTAAACCTAACAGCTTTATAGGAACAGTTGAGTTTAACATAGTAAGCTTTATTCGAATAAGAGCTGATAAAAAACTTAATAACGTATTTTCAAAAGGAAATATTAGCATTGAGTTTGCTTAAATATAAAATTTCTCGTTATTTAAAATTGAAAGAATTGAAGAAACTTATGTTACTGAACTTTCTTCTTGCATCTTATTCTTCTTGCATTTTGGGTATAAATTATCCGATATAAATATTCATTTTGCTACTGCATAAAATATATATCGGGAAGTGCGCGTTTTAATACTGACATTTTTAAAACGATTTCATATTCTCTGAAAATAACTGCGGAAACATGCAAATAGCAAAATCGTTTGTAGTTTTGTTTATCATCTCTTTTGTATCCCTTAACGAATGAGGTCGTATTGGCGGAGGAAAAGTTTGTATTATAAAAGGCTAAACAGAAGCATAGACCAGCTTCTTGGAGTGGCCAAATCAGAGCTAATTTTACGATCAAAGTTTGCTCCTTTTTAAAGTCTCATGCTCTTCTTAGATTTATCAAAAACAAACTTTATTTGCATTGCTAATAAAAATAATAAACGCTGACTATTAGTAATATATTTAGAAAGTTTAAGCTATTTTAATGTTTCATTTCATGTAATATTAGACCTCACCCGAATTCTTACGAAATCTCGAGACTATGATGAACTAACTCATGTCTGGAAAGCCTGGAGAGATGCAGCTGGAAAACCTATTCGAGAAAAGTTCCTCAGATTCGTAAACCTCAGTAATGAAGCAGCAAGATTAAATGGTAAGAAATGTTTTTGGAGAAAATATTTCTCATACAGAAGATATCTTTTAACATTTTCGTCTATTCATAAATTCAATACTCACCATGTAATATTAAAAGGAATTCACATTCCTTTTAACACAATTATAAAAATTAAAATATTGTAACAATATTTAGAAAGGGACGAAATGCATTCTAAAGGGCAAATCTATCATTATCAACATAGTGTCTATGATATTAGTTTCAATAACAGTTTAGAAAATAGACATTTTCATTAATACTTTACCTTCCAATTTACAATGCAGGGTTAGCCTAAAGGGAATAATTAAATATTTGTAAATGGAAAAGCATTTGTTTTTATCAGGAAGCATTTAAAACCGTTTTATAGATGGTACCTTCAAGTTTCAGACATTTTCCTTTTATTTATTTTCGTGACATCAGCATCACGTGATCTTTCTCGACGTGAATCCAGAAATGTGGACACTAATTAAATAGAAAAAGCATTTTGTGTGCTTAAAAATGCACAAAAGCAAATTTTGCTACTGTTATACAGTTTCATTTTAGAATACGGAATTAAATCTGTCAAAAATCTTCCTTGGCGTTTGACGTGCATTTTTTGCGCTAAAAGTGATTGAATTATATTTTTCTTATGTTCCTAAGATTTTTATGCCTTTATTTACTCTGCATGCAATAGTTGTTGAATTATTAACAATTTAAAAGTTGTTTAAATGCTACTAAGCCTAACGAAGCCGCCGTTTTTTTACATTTGAAACTCTTAGTAGAATAGCGAATTAAGTCAGTTTCTGCACCAACTTCAGTGTCTTTTTGCCGAGTGGGACCAAAAGAAAACTTTCAGTTTTGTGCACTGAAAGATCTATCTTCTTGCCCGCTGGCCGAATTGCTTGTTTTTGCGCAGAAACTATAATTTTAAGTGTAAAAAAAAATTAACTGTGTTTGGTGTTTTACGTTTTCTATATTTTACAATTTTTAAAAAAGATGTTTTGAGATTTTATGTATTTTTGCCTTGCCACGAAGTAAGAACTTAATTAACAGAATGAGATATATATCTCTAATGAAATTCTAGGAAATAAGTTTAAATGAAATGCAGCAAAAACTGTGTATAATTTAATAGGCCGTATAAGGAAGTCATTTAGTGTCCACATCAGATTTTTGTTTTTGTTGTGGTGGAAATTTTGTAGCGATAGCTTTGAGAAAGAATTATAGGAGATATAACAAAATATGATAGCTGCTTTAAAAAATAATTGGTGACCTTAAAATTAACATTCTAAATTTCATGCTCTCCCCCTAAATTCATCCTTTCCCCCAAATTCAAGATCATTCGAAATTACGTAACGTTTTAATGCAGGTACCTCCTGCCCAATCAAGTAATTGTTAACCGAAACTTTTGTCTAATTCGAACTGAAACTATCAAACTTCCTCCAGTCTTACTTTGAGCTTCTATGTTCTTCTTCGCCTCCTCGTCTGCGTACTTGCAGCTTGTCGTTCAGCCTCTGCTAGATATTCGCCATTAAATTAAAATGTAGTTACATATTTAAAATTATGGGGCACGTTTAGCACCCCTAGTTTCTACTGTTATGTATTAAGAAATTCGTTATTCAAGAATAAGTGATGTTTAACTGTCAAGCTTCTAAAATTCTATCCGATCATCCATTACGCCATAATGTCCAGACATCTACGCAGCAGTTTTTTCGACCATGACTAAACTTGGATTGCTTTCATCGCTACCCTAAAATACAATTGTTACATACACACACACACACTCACACACACACACATATATATATATATATATATATATATATAGGAATATCTTTTTATGTTTCAGGAAAACCTTACAAGCACAAATTTTAAAATCGAGTTTAAGCTGCAAAATAATCATAATTTTTCTATAAAAACCGTTCAAACTTTGAATATAATAAAAAGAACACATAGAAAATGGCGACTTTGGAAACCGAATATTTGTCATGCGAATGGTTGCCTGAATAATTGGTATGCGCGTTGTTATCAGAGGTTGGTGTATTCTGAAGTTTGGGCGATTTTTACTTAGGCGGTAATACGTTAAGTACCGAATCGAGTTCTCATTCCTTTTCCTACAAGCCTAGACGATTTTATTCACCACAGTCACTGCTGCGACCATGCACGTAAATTAAATTTATTCGGAACGAGCTTGATTTGTTTCTTATAAAACGGTCACGCATAAAATATTCGTAACTTAGCCAGCTAAATTTCAGAACATGTTCTTTTAATTGTGCGAATATTTTAGCCATGTTCTTAAAATTAATGTTGCTGTAAAACTCCGAAAGTAGCTATTTCTCTGAGGCTAACCCTGCATTTACCTTATTAGTCTGCATTTTGCGTAATACCATCTATGATTAAAATTAGAATCGGGATTTACGATCTTCGTTTCAGACCTTACATCGATAAGTGTATTAGTTTACTTATACTTCCTGGGCGGATTCAATACTGTTTTTAAGTTAAAAAATGACTAGATTTTTGCAAAAAATGATGGAGATACACTCAATACTATAAAAAGTGGGAAAGAAAGTTAATACATCTCGGGGGCATTTAGTTTGGGGCTATTTAGGCTTGGGCTATTTTACCGGGACTTTTTATTCATACGCTATTTTGACGAGGTACCCATTAACAAGTTTATAAATGTTTATTTAACCATGACATATAATTTAAAATTAAATATAAACTCATATAGAAAGTTCTATTGTTATTTAATCTGTTTCTTTTTACATAAAAACATTGTGATTTTTTTGTCCGCTGCTTCTAGCAAAACTAGCTAGCTTCATCCTAACCGTGGATGGTTACAAATGCAACACAAAAAAAAAAAAAAAAAAAAAAAAGGGAAAAAAAAAAAAAAAAAAAAAAAAAAGTGAGAAAAAAGTAAAGTGCGATTACTTTAATTTCCACACAATTATGCGATACCTGCTTTGCTTTAATGGAGTTAGTTTCAATATGCATGTTGTGTTTCCATGTGTTCATATTTACGAAGAATTTTCTTAGAACATAGAACTTCTTAGAAAATCTTCCATTAAGCAACTTCTCTAATCAGATATTCTTCAAATGTTTTCCTGTGGTTAGCAACTTAACCTAACCCGTCTAATTTAGGTGCTATTAGAAAGATACTGGTTATAATTTTTTCCTATGCTCAGACTTTACATGCAGACATCAACTGGCATCTTTTTATGCGACGAAGAAGCATGCTATTCTCTGTGAAGCACAAAACATGTGATGAAGTGCGGGCCAAAATTTCAGAGTAACGTTCCGCACCTGCTTATTTTCATCCGTTATATACGACTTCAGAATGCTTGCACTTTTGTGTTATTATTGCAACTTTTTCGGACAAATAATAGCTTTCTCGACGTTTGCTTCCATTAAATTTCATCCTTTGCGGTTTCCATATTTCTCCCGTTAATGGTTCATGATGCATGCCTTTCTTCAGCTGTGTTGGCTCTTGCAGCATAATTATACTTTGAAGAGGGGAGGTTTAGAGTTTCCTTTGTTAAATTCCTTTGCGTCCAAATCGTGATCGTCAACAGAAAAAAATTAAATATGATGTAAAAAACATTTCGGTCCTAATATATCTGGTGAGCTAAGTTGAAAAAAAAATAGCGTGGGTTTTTAGGATAAGTGGTGTCATAAGTCTTACGTTAAATCTAAACAAATAAATAAAAGTCATATTATCATATTTAGGTTCCTCCCCCCCCCGAGTTTGTGTATTTAAAGTTTTGCTTCAGAAGGGATGCCTTTGAGCCTATGATAGTTGAAATAAGTCGCATAATTTTCGGAATCTAAGTTAGAAAGAGTTATACCAATTATCATAATAAATATTGATAAAATGTCTTTGTATTTCCAACTTCGAAAATCTTAAATGGTACCAAAACGTCATTTTCTGTAAGACTGGTCTACTTTCCTTTAAAATCCATGTAACATTTTCTAAAATTGAACCATGTAACATTTTCTTTCTAATTCTTAACCATTTATGAGATAATGTGTTTATTTTTTCTCCTCTCTGTGTGGCTGAATTTTGGATTCATACCACCTCGTAAAATTTCCAAATGTTTCATGTGTTCACGAAATCTGTGGAGCCGAAAGTTATGCAATAAGGCTAGTGTATGGAAAGGTCAGTACGAGACCCTTGGGTTCTGGCCTCCGAAGACAACCTTCAGAAAAATTCTGCTGGAGTCTGCTAGGCAGCTGTCGCTTGTTTTATCTGAATAAAATAATTCGATCAACAGTCATTCAACAGTCATTAATACACAATTCCATTTTGGAGAGATTGTAGTTTTATACAGAAATCGTCATCTTGGATTTCGCTGATAGCTAAAAATTGCTATTTTTCATCCAGTTTTCCCTATTCCCTGACTGTGTTATTACCATTTTCTAGATCTAACAGCTTCAGAGTGGCGAGGAAAAGTTTATTTACTTTATGTCGCGAAACTCTTTTGTCTGTACTTACGTGTAAAAATGTTCTACTGTCGAAAAACAGAACAACGCTTTTCTGCTGAGGAATGGAAAGGAAATTTATAATGCCTAATGTAATAAAAAAGCATATTATAATGTTTTTAGGAAAATACTGCCGTTTATTATGCTGCAAATTATTCTGGGCTTATGCAATCTGTTTCTTAAATTTTAAAGTTTATTATCATAGCTAAGATGCAGCAAATGCATCTGACTAAACTATGTTAATAATTTGAATTCAGATTAAATATAAAAGATTAAAATTCTCTAAGAGAAAATTTTCACGTTTATAATAATTCTTCTTTCTTGGAATCCGCTGTTATTTATTTTTAAAGCAATTCGTTTCAATACTAATTCCAGCACGGTTTAAAATATTTTGAATTTTTAAATCTTTTCAAAGTGAACATAGTAATTAATATCAAAATTAAGTAATTTTTATATCAGATGGAATGGTAATAAATTTAATAATTTCACATATATCGAGAAACAAACGTATATTAATTCCACGTAATTGAAATATATAAGCAGACATAAATAATAAATCACCAATATATAAGCAGACATAAATTATAAATCACCGTACCATCAGTTATAAATACTATCAATTATAAATCATACTTGAGTCAATCAAAACATTGTAGTTTATGACATGGCTTTTTAGATGCACTGTAGAATTCAGTGCTCCAAATATTCAGCGAATCCAAATATCTCTCAGTGTTTGAGTGTAAGGATCTGTATATAGAGAATTTGTATATAAAATGTTTGTATGTAAGGATCTGTTGTTCATTATTATCCATAAGATAATATATATATTATCTTGTTGAAATATCCATTGGTCGGACTTTACGATTTATCTTGTTGAAATATCCATTGGTCGGACTTTACGATCTCTAAAGTCCGACCAATGGATATTTCAACAAGATGGAGATCAATGAGGGCAAAAATTTCATAACACGCAATATCACATAAAACTTTCAAAATGTTAAGGCAAATTGTGCACTATTCACCGTGTTTGAAAGAAAAGAAGCCAAATATGGTAAAAAATAGCTGATTGCATCGTAACGGAAGAGAACATTTATTGCTTATGGCGATTCATTTGAACAGCTGAACAAAACTCTAGATCTATTCTTTCTTTACATAAAAAATTAATTGTAGAAGATTAAGCTTTATCTGCTCCTACGTCTAATTATATTTTTGCCAACGGAAATGTAAGCATTTCGAAGACAATTCATACATTATCTTCCCCATATTTATCTTCTTTAAACGCAAACCCACGATTTGCAGCAAAGTTAAAGTTTTCAGAAATACATCATGTTGTAGATAACTGTCGAAAGGATATGAATCTTGATTTACTAAATTCAGAGATTTTTTATAAATTATGACAAACTATACTACAGTTATCTATCTTAAGAAGGGGAAGGCCTTCGAAACATTAGCTCATACCCACATTTTACGTTCCGCGCCATTCACTGGAATTTGAATCTAAATCAAACTACTAGTGCTTAATACTCTTATCCTCTCGTAATTACTGGGTACTAGAAGTACTAGTATAAAAAATTATCAGAATATGAAAGTAGGCATTCTGTCGAAGTCTTCAGTAATAACTGTAACAAATAAATCCAGAAAATTATACTTCCGTATTTAAAAATATTTACAGTTAGGAATATTTTAATTATTTCTTAGCACGTGTGTATTTAGAAGTATAATTTCTTAATACATAGATATTAAAGGAAATGAAAAAATATTTTCCTTATTTCTAAGCGTGCGTACGTTTAGTGTAGTTAGATGTGTAACATTAAACACATAATGAGAGTATTGCAAATATTTCTTTATAAATTTCTAAAAGACTATATTTCTTATAAAATCTACAAATTCCGTAGATGTGTCATATTTATTTATTACGTAAAATTCATTCAGTTTCATAAGTTGAGCAATTTAGCCACGATTTGTAGCGTAATAAGCAGCAATTGGATCCTGTTAAGTCCAATTATTTCAAAATATTCTACAAACTCTAAAGTATATTAGCTGGAAGTATTTGCGTAAAAGCATTCGATGATAATTCAATGGTAATAATTTTGTGGAAACCCGTAATACTGAAATATCTTTTGAAATAATATTTAGAAGAATTGTATGTTTTTATCGTGATCCCATGAATAAGAATAGGGAGACAGATCTTTTTACATCCAAAACGTTTTTCTTGCTTCGAAAATTTAAATTAGAAAAAAAGTCAGACCAACAGCACGCGGAAAAAAGGAAGCTCAGATCTATGATGGTCAGACCGCCTAGAAAATGGTCTACTGACCAAAAACTGGAAAACGCTAGCAGGAAGAAGATTAGCCTAGAAAAAGCTTCTTAAAAAGGCCAGGGCTAACCCTGGGCTGTCGTACCATTGAGGAAGGAATGAAAGTATAAATTATATTAAATAATAAACCTCATTGTTTCATATTTTACTACAACATATCATAACATGAAGCTAGGTCAGCACCTCTGTAGTATCATTGGTGATTGAGGCATGACTGAGCCTAACTAATGTTGAAACGATTCCCATCAGGGGGCTCAGGACAGCACTTTGCGGCATCAATCTTTGCATCTCGGGGCTTTAGGAGATATTAAAGAACAACAAGCTGCACTCGTCATTTTAATGAAACGAATTTTGTATACATGTTAATCATTTTTATATAATTTAATCAACATTTTTAGCAGCCCAGACGGCAAAGTGGTTAGTGACACTGGCTGCCATGACGAAAGGAATGGGTTCGAATCCTTGAGAAGACAAGGTTGCTTGTGAACGTGCAATATCTGTGCGGCATGGAGGCCCTCAAAGTATGCGGTGAGCCGAAAGTCCTCTCGAGAGGTTGTTGATAGGGAAATAGGATAGAGGATCCTAGGATACATCCCCGGGGGTGCTGTCCTCCAAAATTGGGCGGAACTGAGCATAAAGTGTACTGTCACCTGTATGATGCTTAAGACCCTGGCCAACGGCAGGCAGAATTTTGAGCTCCTTCCCACGATAACTGCTAATATAAAATATTTTTTGCGATGAACAAACAAATGTAATGAAATTTTAAGAAATTCAGACAAATCAACACTAGCTGGACAGACATGAATAATTTGAACTGATATTTTCAGTCTCGATATGTAGTCCCATCTTGTTGTGTTGTATACCTGGAGTATTTATGTATACAGTTCATACGTGGAATATTATTTTGCATATACCGGGGACCCATACACACGACCAAACATCAGTGGCTTTCAATTCACGAGCATAAGTAGATAACAATTTATGAGCTCGATCTCATTACATCAGGCAAATGATGTTAGTGACGACGACAATATAATTGTTTAGTTTGAAATATTTGCTTTGTTACATTGTTACTATCTTCTTAAGTGACTTGGCATAGATCTGTAGCTATATTCTGAAGGTACTGAATTACTTTGCATATTTTATTTTTCAGATATTTTGCTTTTATGGATATTTTGCTTTATTTTTTTAAAGTTTACATATTTGTTAATAGATGTCTAATGTTGTTTTGGCCTCCTCGGTGATTGCAGTGATTTGTACCCACAGGGCGCACCGAAAAAAGAGTTAGTTGCGTTATGGAACGTTAAGGGAGCGGATACGCCAAGATGTCGGCGTATTAGCGCTAATGATATAATGTATCTGTCAGGTGGCAGAAATCTAGTATAGTGTATCATGTACATGCCAGGGGGCATAAGGTTTGTAAACATGCCGGCTGCCATAAGGCTTGTAAATAAGTGTAAACAAATGTACAATAAAATTAATTTTATGAAATTAATCAAGGAACACGCAACAATATAATCGACTGGATACGCACAAATGTGGTGATCCTTTATCAAATTGTAACTGACTATGTAATGATCAGAGCTGCCCCTTTTCCCACAAAGGCACATCTCTGTATTGGAAATTTTTCTCGCATAAAACTATATGGGTAAGGGGCCGTATCTTGTTAGATAATAGTTGATTTACGCATTACTGAAATTTTCTAGCTTATTTTCTTTTTCGATTATTTCATAAAGACTTGTGCTTTGTTGAAAGTGATCCCACTCTTCTTGTCATACTTTATTTCCCAGTTCTTTAATTTTTTCCTTTAAGGAGGATCTTGGCCATGGGATTTTGATAATTTTACTTGTTGATTTAATAACTGAACCCTTTAGCAATAGGATCTGCTATTTCGTTTCTTGCTATGCTACTGTAGATTTTGACCCATTTGATTTTGAAATTTGTTTGAGGATTTGCACTGCTTAGATTTAGAGTACTGTGTATGTTAGGGTTTTTGTCGTAAATATTTTGAAGCGCTTCTAAGATTGATTGGCTATCTGACTTTATTAAAATTATTTACACTCTGTTTTTTGTAATGTTTATTTCTTTGTTTATGGCTATATGTTCAACTCGGAAAACACTAATGAATATTTTACTATATAATATCTTTAAGCTTTACAACATTTGGACTTAATTTCTCAACATCTCTGAATTCTCAGGATTTTCGGATACTGGAGACATGTGGCGGGAAGCTTACGAAAGTGAGACTTTTGAAGAGGATTTGGAAAATCTGTGGAATCAACTTAAACCTCTTTATGAGCATCTTCACGCATACGTCAGGAGAAAGCTCATTCAAGAGTATGGAAAGGATAAAATCAAAGAAAATGGACCCATCCCTTCTCACCTTTTTGGTAAGTCGTTACACATTTTAGTATCTCTATGGTGCAATTTAAATGCGCTTCTACGCTATTTAAAAACTGAAGTTTATTTTCAACATTAAACTTAATTAATATTTTAAGTTTTCATTTTCTGAAGTCTTTTTTCTCCTTTTACTACGTTTGACTGACACATAATTTCTGAAATTAAATGACAAGATATTAAGATTTAATTACAATACTTAAAATCTTATCAACGAGAACATAAAATAAATAAAGAATTTATTTTGTTAGGATTTCAACAAATATCTGTAAGTTACGATTCAAGAAAATTCTTAGCTTAATTCTTTTCCGTCATAAATTAAGCAAAGATCTTCAACTGATAGATACTGGCGAATTCATAAAACCCTTATCAAATTCAGAAAAGTGAAAATTAAAAAAGGTGTGGAAATGTACTATATTGTGTGCATATTATATCAAAAATCCTTATTCCATTACAATTATACTCGTAAAAGCATAGCTACTCCATATTGATTTGAGTTACAGTAACAATCGAAAAAAGTAATAAGCCAATTCTTTATTTTATATTTTAGCTTTGTGGTCATATAGTATCCAAACACACATTTTAATTTTTGATTTTAACTTAGTTCTCCTTGAAAGTTTATACCTCATTTCCAACTGATATCCGTCTATATGCGACAAAGGCTCCCAAGAGAAGTTTTTTGCTTTGTGGAATGGGTAGTTTACGTTATAATCATAACTCTTCTTTTATTTATAAGTTTACGATGCATTGTTTCGCATTAATAACATCTCCAAACCATTTCAAGAAACCGATCCTTTTCGGGACACTCATCTAGCCGTAAATTAGCATTCTTCAAAAGTGAGATTTCCACGCACTGCATCATATTCCCTGGCAAGCGTTGCTTTTAAATTTATTACCATGTAAAATGAGAAACTATTTTTTGAAATTAGCATTAATATATTAAACTAGGAGCATTAAATCCCTTCAGAAATTTATTTCCGCCAACTTCGGACTCTTTGTTATTACAAAATAGCAACTTTTTTTTTCTCTTAAACTAAGAAAATGACCTTTAATTAAAGGGATTTGATTGACACGTGACAAATTTTAATATAATTTGTCACGTGTGACATCTAATCATCCTTTGTTAAAATATGTAGTTAGGCATACTAATTCGAAATGGATATGAATTATTCTCTAAATTTCTTTTAGCTCATTCAAATTATTTTATCTCTTAGGTCCATAATTTTTTTAATTCAATTAGTAAAAAATCATTCATGCGTTATAGATTAGTCGGAAATTGCTAGGAAAATCTTGTGCGGTACCCTATTCCAGTATTATTGTAACTCTGGGTTTAAAATATTAAGTCTGCTGCTAATATAAAATATTTTCTGCTCTGAGCAAATAAATTTATTGAAACTTTAAGAAACTCAGATAAATCAACACTAGCTGGACAGGCATGAATAATTTCAACAGATATTTTCAGTCTCCATATGTAGTCCCATCTTGCTGTGTTCTATGTATGTATGTATGTATGAAGTTCACACGTGGAATAGTATTCTGCATATACCTAGAACCCAGACGTCAGCGGCTTTCAATTCACAAAGTAAGTAGTTTTCAGTTCTCGTTAGTAGCTTTCAATTCATTATATCTGAAGACTGAATGCTGCCATAAGATATATATCCAATAAATGAACCGAATACAGCCTATTTCACATAATTGATAAACGTGAAGGAAGAATGAATTTGCACGACACTGAAATTGAGATTGAGAATACGAATACGGTTCTGAAATTGAGAATGTCAACTTGGTTGGATAATTTTTAGTCAGAAGTTTGTTTATTAGTAGTACTTAGTAAACTGAACATACGTATTTAAAATCAAAAGTAACTAATAAATTATGCTTCAGAGAATAACAATATTCATCTCCTATTAAGAGCAACTACTCAACTCATAGTTGAATTTTGTTTGTAAGCATCATATGAAAGAGAAAAATATGCCATGTTGATTGCCATTTAATTAGAAATCTTTGAGACTTAAGCATTCAGAGAAAAGCTGCCGTGGTTCAGTTTGCACTCACTATTCCATTCTTAGTTTACATTAAACATTTACCTGCTAACTTGTAACTGGAATGTAAAGAGTATATCCCAACGGAAAAAAGAAAAAAAAAATATTTGAAGGACTTTTATAACGCTAACTTCCTAAAGACTTTCGTAATTCTAACTACCTAAAGTAAATTTCCAGCAATTTGGGAGCATTTCCTGCTAAAAACATCTCTTTTTGGAGGCATGATTT
>KK116576.1:422582-476937 GCA_000611955.2 Stegodyphus mimosarum
TACGGAATCAAAAAATGCAAAATGAGAACAAAACTTAAGATGAAATTCTTAAACATATTCTTCGCAATTTCTATCATGCGTATTAAACCATATAAATATGTACATTGTTCAAAAATTAGACTGAACCTTTACATTAAAACGGTAATATTCAGACATACAAGAAGTTCCAAAATAATGTTTAATAGCAAGACCCCTAACAACATCAAGTAAGATAAGTTTTTAGTGTCGCATACCTTAAAGTTATAGATGTTCAGAATGACAGTCTTTGGAGGTACAAGTATACATAAAAGTGGGCGGGACACTCAATATTCATCATTGGTCGTTCAAGTATAGCCCCACTGCACTAACTGTTAAGTTCTGCCCCAGTTTTTTCAGGAAGAACACCCCGAGGGTTTGTCCCTTCTTCCCTTACCACAACCTCTCGAAAGGACTTCCGACTAACTGCGTATTTTAAATGCTCCCTTGCTACACAGGCACTCTACATTTACAATATCATGCCTTCTCCTGGGTTCGAACCCGAGCTTTTCATAGGCACAGCAGTGAGCGTCAATAATAACTATTACTGGTTGGATAACCGACAGTCACATTGCCTGCAATGCTATAGGTCGAACCGCAGATACGATTTCAACAGATGGGGAAAACATATGTAATCGCAGTCGCATATCTATAGCTTATCCTGTGTCCGTGGCTTTGTTCTGTACACAGCATCCACATTTTATATATTGCTTTATCATCTTTTCTTCAGATCACACACAATTAAGCTTGTCACGTATCTCCTAACCTTTAATCGTGATTAATGGTGACTGTGGCGGTGTATCAATTTTTGTCATCTTTTTCTTTTCGCACACATTCTCAGTTTTCCCTAAAAAATTAAAATTCCCTTAAGCCATCGCACTCAGCTCTGCTATTTAATACACGCCTATGTCTACTGTCTGGCGGTATATGACGAATTAAAAACATAATCTAGCTTACATGAGCTCACACGCATTCAATGCATTGAATGGGTGGTAAATTGTGCGCAGCTTCAAGCACAAATGTCTAATTATAACCTAACTATATAAAAAACAGTTTCTCAGTTATTAATATTTAAAAAATTTAAACAATATTTTGGAAATTTTGGAACACTCGAGATTTTTCCTCAACTTTTGGATGCAAGTGGATCAATTCAAAAGTAAATGTAATTCCATTTGACTCTAGGGTAATACAGATTATAGAGCTTACATCGTAGTTGTTAATAATGAATTTTGTATGCGGCTCTTGAAATATTTTATCTGCCGTATTTTGGTACACTTTTGCTCAATCATACAGTACAAGAACTCTGAAAGTTTGAACATTCCTGTTTTGTTATAACATTGTTATCTTTAATTTCCTTTTGTAACTACGTTGAGTTGAAAGATTAAAAGCAAGAAAACTTGGGACAAAATAACTTTATCTGATTTTTTATTATTTAAAATTAATTTACATGTTTTGTTCAATGCAAACGGTTAAAAAAATTCATAATATTCTTGTGTTTTTTAAATACAATATAGGAAGTTATGAAACGGTTTTTATAACTTACTTTCGCTATTGGATATATTGTAAGTTTTCCTTACGTTTTCGTCAATGAGAAGGCAGTCTTCTGGCTGCTTATGTTACCTTGTAAATATTATAAATATAGCATTTTATTTTAGTATGCCTTTATCAACATTGGAAACTAGAATTCAATTATCGAGTAACATTGCATTTCAATTTCACTTATGCATATATGTAATATAAAAGATGTTTAAATCAAAATTATAAGATAAAAATATGAAAATAAAAACTATAATTTAAATTAACTCCCCCTGTCTATTCTAAAAATCATAATAACTTTTCTGGAATGCATCATTTCTTGGTCACTCAACCTCATATGGCTTGCGTAACGCTGATTATGTAACTAATTTGGAACCTAAGCTCACAATTTTGAGCCAAGAAACCTTTGTAACCTAAAGCAAACTTTCTCTTGATGAACTTCCATAACAGATAAGTGCTCACTTTCGCTTCAGCTATCTTGCAGTCAAAACGCTACTTTGTTCCCTTTGCTTAAGTCATCGTACTGTATATATACATATTTTGAAACGTTTCTAGAAGCATTTACAATTGGCTGTGCTAGAGTACAGGTTGTAAGTTTCCGTGCTTTACTTAATACCCATTTCCTGAAATAAGATGAATTTTTCATGCAATGCTAAAACGGAGGAAAAAATTAGCTCAGTTGGGTTTGATTACAAACGCAATGTATACAGAAGTTTTAAAATAATTTCTAAAATATAGATTCTGCTTGAAATTGATCTAGAATTTTAAACTTTCTTGAGTGCAAAGATTAAAGAATAAACATATATGTCAGCAAAGATACAGAATCAATAATTTACATAGGGATTTCCCGCAAAACACTAAACCCTTTTATCTTTGAAATGAACGAGAAAATGATAAAAATATTAAAAAAAACAAAAATTTGATTTTTCAAAATAGAGGTCATGATCTATTTTAGAATTGTGTACAATTTATTGACAATCACAAAAGCATTTGAAAATTTTTATTTTTATTTTTTTTTTCTTGAATAATTCAAAAACTAATTTTTTTATTTTTGCAGATGACTTTGTACTTTCTAATGTTGGTACATGAAAAAACATAATAGTGCTTTTCGTGGTTCTTTATTTTTTATTTATATTCATATAATTTATTTTTAAAGTTATTTTTCATTTTTGAAATATCCATATAAGTCCCTTTCATGCTTTTTATCTTTCAGTACAAGTTTTTACTCAAGAAGTGAGACGAGCTGAGAGCTGTGATGAAAAAGAGTTTAAGAAAATTTGCTCAAAATGATTGCTGGGGCAAATGAATTTTTCTGTCAATTTCAGATCTTGTTTATGTACTTCTATATCTTCATAATCTCGAAAATTATTTATCAGGACTACTCATTTGGCCCTGAACTCGGATAAATTGTAATGAAAAGAAAAAACAACGGGGTTGATATATTTATTTATTTCCTCCAGGTAACATGTGGGCTCAGTCGTGGGTGTCTCTATTGGACATCACTCAGCCTTACCCGGGAAAACCGTCCGTCGACGTTACGCCCATCATGGAAGCAAAGGTAACAACACTCTAATGATGCTCTTATTTTTTTGCGTCTGTTCATTTGTCTGCTGAAAAGCAGGGTGTGTGATTCAGCACGATAAAGGCAGTTTTTGTGGAGACGGAATATATATTATTAAAGAAATGCCCTTGAGAATCTACTGCACAACTCACTCTACAAGACTGTAAAAGCACTTTGTTGACCTCGCCAAAGTTTCGCCAGCCATGATATTAAACGAACTCAAATTAGTGCAGCTTCTTTCAGTAAAGTGGAGAAACCTGCAAATAAAAAAAAGATAGTTTTACTATCGTTAATTATTACAGAATAATGCATTATTGATACAGGTAATATAGAGTATTCCTTATCAGAGGCTTAACAATCCTTTAACCGTAGCCAAAACAGTAATCATTCTAATGGATGATGTTCAGTCATAAAAGTGCAGCCTTAAATAATTTATTTTCTATTAGCATCGTCGGAAATAAAAACTTCCTTTGCGGTGAAAATGAGTTAATATACGGCAGTTTTTCTATTGATTACTTTGTATTTGTTCTGGATCCTGGACATCTGAACATAATAAGCGGCTGAATTTATTAACCAGCGAGTTTAATAAGCAGAGGGCAGTGTATTTTAAACCTTAGAAGTAAGAATGAATGCCATAATTTTAGCAATCATTCGGGGTGGAAGCTTAAGTTATAATACATTTTTAGTGAGTATTTGAAGTATTAGATATATCAAATTCACGATTTAAAAAGTTTAAATTACATACTTCCAAAGACATAATGCTAATGCAAAAAGCAATAATGCTAATGCTAATGCAAAAAGCACACGTGCTTTCCTATCTTAGAATTTTCTCATGCCTTGATGTGCATTAACTGATCAACAGTTTTTATGTTGGATTTTTATCTACGTTAACAAAAATACAATCACTTGATTGGAAACTCCTCTAAATAAACACTCTTTTCTTTACTCTTAACTGTTAAATTTTATTAAAGCTGATAATGTCCTTCATTGCATATAATGTAATGTATACTAATGATTTCTAAAGTGCAATGGAATTTTTTGCTAATCACAAAAAGTTATGACATTTTGTTCGTAATTTAATCTTACATAATTTATTCCTGATAATTAATTAATTAATTATGAGAAACGTTTTTAAAGAAAGAAAGTTTTGTCCAGTAAAATAAATTCATCAATTTTATAGACAAAAATAGTTTCACTTCTAACCACTCGTACAGTATTTTTAAAATAACACACCATGAGAAAAAGTTACTTTAAAATCCTTTCATAATCACCACGCAAATAAAAACTCGATGCTCATCAAATTCTTGAATCTCTTCGAATAATCGAATTTGGGAAAGGAAAAAACATGAACATATTCCAGCTAACTACGATGCATAAAATAAAATTAATTTAAAATTTTATTTTACAAGAACTAATAACGATCACTTTTTGTTTCTTGTGTACACACCATTAAATATTCTGAGCAATTATAACCTTTGTACCATACTTGAAATTCTGATTATGTTTATTTAAGATGACAGTTCTGTACGAAATAAAATAATTTATTTCTTACCCATATATTTTGCTAGGAAAAAATTCGTTTTAAAAAGTCATTTTAATATCGCCTTAGAATAAATTTAAATGTCCCACATATTACTATTTCATTTGCTATCTCTCCATTTGTATATTTTTAATTAAATAATAAACTCGTGTACGGCAATAATAAGAAAACATTTTGCAAATTTTATTTTGCCAACTGTCCAACTAGATATTTTTCACGCAACCAAGAGTACTTCTGGTCTCGAGTGTGCTGTTAGTTTTGAATGGCGATTTTCACTTCACGCTTTTTTATACCAAACATATAAATATTCATATACATTGTTCTAGCGCCTATGTGTAAAATATCATCATAGCGTGATACTCAAGTAGTCGTTCTAATTTTAATATTAAATGAAACTTTCTATGCATTAGGGCGTTATACAGAACTACGTACATCTTTTAAAAATCTTTATTATTTAGATAAAAATTGTGCATAAAGTTTTACCTACAAGAAAGCAGTTTACCTAAATCAAACCAAGCATATATTTTCATCACTGTTACATATGGGAATGATTTAAGTTTTCACACAAATGGTATCAGCAAGAGCGAGGCTAATTGCCGTTAAGTAAAGGGTCGTCCAAATACGCGCAGTTTTTATTTTGACTAATGTTACTGCACTGAAACCATTCATTTAAAATGTACTATTCCTTTGATACGAAATTGGCAGCAATTTCAATAACCGTTTGAGAGGGGATCGCATCTTAGGACTATATGAATCGGAATGTCATTTAATCGTATTGCGTGCCATATTTGTCGTGCACATATTACTGAAGATAACCCATAATATGGCTCATATACCCATAATATGGCTCTGGGAAATTTCACAGACAGCAAAAAGGGGAAGAAGAAGAATTTTTCTGACAGGCCCGAGGAGTCCAACCTGTCATATTGCGGGCATTCAACAAGCAATGTTCCCCTTCCTAATGCATCCTATAAGTGCCAGTTATCGTTAGTAGATGCCTGCATGCCGCTGCATTACATACCGTTACGACGACTCCTTTGACACCACAGCAAAGACGTTACAGATTGCAATGTTCTTCGAAAGAGCATCATGAAGCAGGCTGGATGGCAGAGAATAATCTTCGATAATGAGCCTTGCTTTTGTCTTGGTGTACATGACCAATACATTCGCAAATAAAGCAACATAGTCAGCGCTAATGGGAGGGTTCTGTGGTCACTTGTCTAGACAAATAGGTTTTATAGAATCGTGTGGAATTTATTCTATGCCCGACCACGGTTGGTCGTCATCACAGCTGTTTTGGTTGTCCAATGGTATGCTGATGAAATCCTTCGGCTAGTAACCCTGCCATCTGTGAACGTCTACCCCATTGCTCTATTCCAGCAGGACAACGCTTGTCTTCATACTGTTAGCCTTTCAAAGGCCACTTTGCAGCCATGGCTCATCTGTCCCAATATAACATTTCTGTGATGTTATGAATAGCTGTATCAAGCTTTACCTCAAAATCTGTAAGAATATCGAGGCAGAATCCAATTTACATCTGATGATCTAACATAAGACTACGTTAGACCTTTAAGACGTTCATTTAAAAAGAATTAGCTACCCAATTTTTTTTCTGACGAAAGAGTACTTTTTTATTTCATTAGCATAAAAAAATTTACAAGAAATCCTAGAAATTTTTCTAAGCTTATGTTCGCGATTTTTTGTAAAACTTTCTTTGAACTGCAGATTCTTTGAACTTATAAATATGGTTTAGTAATCATAGAGTTTTCTATGATTACTAAACCATATTTATAAGGCATTTGACTAAATACTGATATCAAGGGTTCTGAAAAAAAATCCATCTCTGTTGTCTAAAATATTTTCATAATGTACCAAGATTTATCATAAAATTCATGTCATAATGATATCATAATGCTTGTGTCTGAAGTAAATTGCAGATCATAAAATATGAACTGAAACGTGCTTGAAATATAAACCTAGATATAAGTATACGGTGCGGAAGATACTTTTACAGCATATACAATATAGACTTTGCTTAAAATAACGAAGAAAGCCAGTATTTTAAACATATTGAATGTGGAAAAATAGACATTCTCGGCCTAATAAATCAAATTGATTGTTCAGTTTAGACCCAAGTGCGGTCATTATTTTCCGTATCCCTCCCGAGTTGGGAAGTGGCTGTATATAATTGTGGTTTAATAAAAGAGGATTTTAAATCCTTCTTACGTGTAGTTCTTCTACCACTTAACCACAGTTTTCTACCACATAACATAGCTGCATTCAGTTCCCTGTTCAAGATCAGGGCTTAGTGATTTCACGAATATGTTCGCCAGGAGTATGCACCGAACACTCAGTCCTGACAACCTTACCTAATTACTGTTCTGTTCCCCTTTTCTTACCATTCTTTCTGGTTATTGTGGAGAGTGTAGTTTATAAGAAGGTGGAAAAGTCTATTGTTTTAACTCTAATTCAGATTTAAATTAATATTTTGGGGGGAGGGGTAATCAGAAGACAAAATTACAAACTTTCATGAAATTTTCTCTCTTGATGTTTTATAAAAATGCATTTTAAGGAATCACTTAAAAGCGAATGCAAATTTTACAGAGCATGACAAAGGTAGAATTTTGCTAGCGCTTGTAATTCCGGAAAAAAACAGAAAAGGGATAACAATTTTATCTTATCGAGTAATGAGGATATTTTAAAAGTAATGCAACTCATTAATAGTAGTCTGAAGGAAAAGTACAATCCAAATCTAAAATACTGAAACTTGAAACTAGTCTGCAATCTCTGAACTTTCTCTAATCGTCTAATCTATCAAAATAAGTAAAATAATATTTTTAAATAAAAAAAATGTGTGCTTAAAACAAATCAATAAACATTTAAAAGATAAAATATAATGATTTATTATTACTTAAGATGGCACCTGATGGAAAATAAAATTTAATTAAAATCTCGTTACCTTATACGCTGTTATTCTCAAAAAAATATCTTGTAATTTCTGCTACTGTGGCACGTTCCTTCTCAGGCTAGGTCATTTAAGCCCTCCAGTTTTAAACTGATTAGCAGTATGAAAGCTTAACTATTGAATCTAACTTTAAACATTCTTTCCTTTTAAATCAAATTTCATGCATATGTATTTTACAGTAAATAGTTTAAATGTGTTGCTATTCAATTAATTATTTAAATTAGCATGAAACATAGATATTAAATTATAAATTTGGTAAATTATACTTTTCTAATTTTTGTAAAAATTCTCCTTTTCATGTAGAGTATGACCGCACTAGAAATGTTCAAGATATCAGAGGAGTTTTTCACCTCATTAGGCCTAAAACCAATGCCAGAAGAGTTTTGGAAACATTCCCTCATAGAAAAACCGAAAGATCGTGAAATTATTTGCCATGCGTCTGCTTGGGACTTCTGCAATGGTAAAGATTACAGGTAAGTATTTTTCTTTCATATCAAACGAAAAGCATTTAATAAACAACAAATAACAACATTATGAAATATTAGAAATGTAACGGAGGTTTTGTATCTGTTTTTGTTTTCAAAATATAAACGTGTATTGCATTTTATGTTACCATACATTTTTGGATAATGTTTCTCTTCAAGTGTGTATGTTTGAGATTTAGAAAAAATTATGAAAATCTAGAAATTATATGGGGGGTGGACTTCCATTGCTCTGTTATACAATCAAACCACACATTTTGGGATAATTTTTCTCTTTAACGGACCACGACTGAGATGAAAAACACTTTTTATTAAAATCTAAAAATTATGTGTTGAAGTTCCATTGCTTTATTATAGAATCTTTTCATATATTGAAGACTACTTAATTTGAAATAGCTGCATTGTGATAAGACGAACCTGCAGATTTTGCATTCTGTTTAAAATGTTCTATAGCACGTGTTCTAAGCATGGTGTTATATGATATTATAACTTTATATATGTGATTGCAACTGATGCTTAGTTATTAATGCACCACAGGATATTTAAGTGTATTCTAAAAACATAGCTTTAGAAAGTTTTCAAGTCTTTGTGAACAAAAGCATTTTCGGCACTCGAGAATGATGTGATCCCTTTACTACAAGCCATTCATGTGGAATGCAGCAAAGGAATTTCGTCATTCTCCAATGCAGGCTACCTTTGATGGTTGTCTTTGCGTCACATGAATTAGAAAATGCTGGTATGAATAGCGCTGACTTCGAAAGCAGCATATTATTAATTTCTTTGCTGTATGTTAATGGTTTCAAACTTGCGGTCACCGAAGCAATTTTATGCGTCCCTCGAATACATTTCAGTATGTATTTGTTGTTAATACAGTGCTTATAAGTTTTAGAGACATAACGATATGGACTGAGCTTAAGTGTGCGCCGGCTATTGAAGAAACAAATTATGCAATCAATAGGCTAGGACTTTGTCTTTTCACCGTATTATTGTACGCCAAGCCACTTGATCATGGTATGGTGGGAGAATTTCCCACATTGGTAGATTTAGTATAGAAGATAGCCATCCAATAGCTGTAGTACTTCACTATTGTGGTGTTTCCTGTTTAGGGTAGTGGTGAGTCAGTTATTTAGTGGTTCTTTCAACATATTGGGATTAATTTAAGTAAATTTCAGTCTAAAATTTGATATTTAGCTATCAGTGCGTTTAAATTACTACTATTACTAAATTACCAAAAGAAATTTCTTGCAGTCAACAACGTTTGGACTTCAGTTAGAAAATAAATATAAATTTGGATTTTTTCTGCGCGTCACTATTATTGTTTTTGTATGTTTTAATAAATATCTGAGGCGTGAAATTTAAGATTTAGGTTTTCTTTTTGTTGTTGTTTCGTTAAGTATCTTTTTAAATTTTGTTAAAAAGTATTCTAGTCCGTCAGCTGCGCTCAAGTCGTGTATTCGGTCCATCTGCAAATTGAGTTTGAGACCACTAGTGTATGCCATATCAATAATGGCTTGGAGCAAATAGATTTACAGATTTACATCATTCTCAAATACAGGATACCTTCGATGACTCGGTTTACATCTCATGAATTAGAATAGGAATGGCACTAAATGTTTTCCCCTTTAAGTCATTCACATATGTATGATCAGACATGAAACGGAATATCATTGTCACTTAATTTGAAGCCTTTTAACTGATATTTTGATTTTGTGTCTTCTACACAGAATTTTGCAGAATTCCGATTAAACTACCAACAACGTTATGCTAATTATTTGTTTTATGTAATGTATTTTGCAACCTGAGGACATTTCTTAGATAAATAGATGGATTAATATTGACAAAGTGTTGTACTTTGATTTCAGTATATATATGAAATAATAAAAACAAACTCAGAAGCAATGACCAGCAGGAATTTTAATTGATAGTATTGATCCATAATGAATAGAAAATTGTAGGTGAAGGCAGATTAAATATTCATTTTTTATTTATGCCTGTTGTGGCCATAATCAAGTTGGCACATTAATTGTGCCTATACCGAAAAGCTTATAGTTTAGATTAATTTTCAGTAAGATAGAAGAAGCAGACAGGCAGCAGTGCAGCTAGGCCGAAGCTTTGAAATCAAGTGCGTTACGTTTGTGTTGAAATCTTAATTCAGACTGAGTTAGTTTTGGTTTACAATGCATTTTGATTGAATAGTTAATACTTCTGTATAAAATTATTATTGCTTGAGTTTTAGTTCCATTTACATCACCAGAATTATGTAAGAGGCATATGACAAGAATTAATCTAGAAGTGACGCAGCGTAGAGAGAGGTCACTATTTTTAGAATTGAGAAGGGAAATTTACGTTGCTAATTTGATCTTTAAGATATTCTTTATTCTTTCATATATATATCGGGAATGATTCATTTAAAATACGGCAGTGCAATAAATCTCTTGTAAATGTTTTCAGACCTTCTTATCATTTCATCGATATTTGACAACAGTCCATATTTCATTTCTTTTAAATGTTTGCAAGTAATTTCGTTTAAATGAACTAAAAATTTTTGCTTCGGTGATCTTCCAAAGCAGAAAATGTAACGGAACGAAGATCATTCATTAAATTTTATTTACATAATGGAATTTCTACTATAAAAATGCTTGAAATACAGCAAAGTTCTTTTCAGGACAACATTTCGTTAAACGTAAGAATTTCTGAGTGATTATAGGATATTTCAGGAAGGTAGACAATGCATCGAAACTGAAGTACTTTCTGGTAGGAAATCTATTTGGCCAGTGCGTAGATCAAAGCAAAGATTTGATGTTTAACTGTAAAAGTTTAATATCCTGTGGATCTTTTCAAGCACTTTTGGAAAATCTTTTAGGCTGAGGGGCATTGCTGCGTGAGATCTTCCAAAACTTTCAGTTCGTATCCTAAGGAAAAACTTTATTGAAGCGAGTCCTTTTAAATACGCATTATTACTTCTGACGAAATATGCAATTTTGCTGCAGAAATTATTCAACAATCTAAAAAATGGCATTTAAAAGTGGAAGCAAGACTAAAAAGACTTGGATCATGCTCTTGAAATTGAGACTTTTAAAAAATATATTATCTGAGCGCTTTGCGACGTTTGCATGAAGTAACTCGTTGAAAGCGACCTACGTTGTGGTAACATAATACATGAATTTTGCACCTCGATAATGCACCTGCTCAAAATGCTTTTGCTATTCGTGAATTTTAGCCACAAATTCAACAAATAATGGCTACGCAATAGGCTTACTCCTTACAAGGCCCCATAATACTTTTTTATTTTATTTCTGCTCTTGAAATTGAGGTTTCATGGTCTCACTTTTGAGTCAATCCATAAGAAAGAATAATGTAATAAAAGAAAGAATAATGTAATAAAAGAAAGAATAATGTAATAAAAGGAACTTTATTGTGGATTCTGAAGGAGATTGACAGAAACGGCTTTAAAGCATATTTGAACAATTGAAAATACTTCAGTTCAATGAAGTCGGTGGGAATTACTTTGAAAGAGATGTAATAATTATTCCACAATGAAGTGAAATTGATTGAGACTCTTCGTTTCGTGGAACTATTTTCGATGCTTTGTGATCACAATAATGCGACGGCTATTTGCCTTAGAAAAAGGCTTTCGTATAAGACTTTCTAAGAGAAACTGCCTCTTGTTCTTAAGAAGAAAGTCAAAACGATACATGCAGCCAGCTCATTAGGTTTCTGGGAAATAAATTAATTTAATACGGCTTCGCATGGCTTTGTCCACTCGGCTGCTAGTAGGCCTTAGGGTGAGAGGAATAAGCATTAATATTTCATTGCTAGTACTTGTTGTGTTAATGTCTGTATTTACTGTAGACATGTACTATATAGGGATGAGATTTTTAAATCTTATATATGTCAGATCAGATTGAGCATCATCTATCTAGATAGGAAAGATTTAGTGTTCTAAGCAATTTTGATCAGGATAGGAGAGTATTTCATATTAATTAACTTCATAAATAGATCAAATGTGCCGCTGTTTGTGAAATATTTTCTCAACATTGTGATTGTTTTCATTTGTCCATCTTTAAAAGCTCCTCTATTTTTTAATATGTCTTGCATCTTAGTTAATTGTGAGGTACTTTCTGTGAAAGTCTAATTGTACCACAAAAAGGGATTGCTGTACGTTGTTTGATTATAAAGATGGTACCTAGATAATCTGGAAGAAATTTTACGTTATATGTAGCACCCTGTATTCATGATTTCATTTCGTATTCAAAGTTTTTAAATGTAGATAAAATACTGTTTTCAGTGCTGAGCACGCAATCTTTAATCAGGAAATTCATATTCATGAAACTCGTTTCTTTCTCTTTCAGAATTAAGCAGTGCACAGATATCACTATGGAAGATCTGATAACAGTTCATCATGAAATGGGACACATTCAGTATTTCCTTCAGTACGCCAGGCAACCCAATGTTTTCAGAGAAGGGGCTAATCCTGGTAAGCTAGCAAAAATTCAAAAACAAATTGTTTTTATAATACAGAAAATCTGATACCCTAAATACCACTATGATTTTCATTTAGCTGATATTTTGCTGCACAGCAAGAACTTTAGAAAAAGCATATATTTTTATTCTAACTTTATTTAAGATGCTCATGTAAGCAACAAAATTTTAAAGATTTTAACGTACTAACTGGGAAGTTAACAAAATTCCTGAATATTTAGTTAAATGTACTTAATTAAATTTAATGCGACTAATTTTAATTTCTTAATTTTAAATTATTTTAATAATAAAGGGAGTTTTTTAATCTGCTGATTTTGACTAACATTTAAACTTCGTAATTTCATATGAATTTTTTAATCGGGTTTAAATTGTGAGAACTTTAATCAAAACAAAAAGTCCAGTATTAAATTTTATTTAATAAATACCATATAATTCCGAATATAAGCCGATCTTTATATAAGCTGAGAGCTAAGATTTTTCACCAAAAATTCAGTCAAAACAGAGAATTGTGTATAAGCCAAATATCAAGTTGCCTTATAAATCCAGTTATAACTCACTAACATGCCGAATAATTTGTCGCCTCATTTAGCTAAACCTAACAGGCGAGCTAAAGCTCAATGTCAGGTCAAAGTGTATATGTGAGAATTAGATCGAAAACAATCATCCGATCCTTCAAATATGTCGCATCAGCAATGCCATAAATGGAAATGAAAATGGTATTATCTACGAAGCAGATGACGTTGATGTTAATGGTTATATGGTTGATGACACCATTCACTACTGAGAAATTTCAGTGTATTAGTATTAAACAAAATAATACATTTTTATTAATTTCAGTTATTAATGCTTTTTAATTATTGATCTATTGAATGAACTATCGGGTACGAAAATTTCCCGCCACCACATATATCGTCTGCACAAACAGTTCACATTGGCGTGTTTAATCACATTTTATGAAACGAACACTGTGTGTTGCTTTAGAACACTGTGTTGTGAAATTTGTTAAAAAAATATCGTTATCATTAAGTACAAGGTGTCTGAAATGGAACTATCACGCTCCAAGATTAGAACCATTATTTACTTCCAGTTCTGTTAAAAACGTCAGCTACAAAATATTACCAAATCATGTGTACAGCTTTAGGTACTAATGGTGTATCGTGTGACACTGTGAAGGTTTGGAACCAAAAGTTCAAAAACAAGGACTATTACATTCAAGAAACAGAGTGCTCTGGCCGACCTACTGATGTTGACGAAGCCCGCCTACGAGAACCTATTGTAAATATATAAGGTCTTTGCGGCATGTCAGCACTTAACGTGTTGGCGAGCCGAGAGTCCTCTCGATAGAAGGAAAGGAGAATTGATTGGGAGATTGATAGAAGGAAGGGAAAATTGGGAGACCTTCAATCCGGCACCGAGGATTCTCCTTCTAAATTGATAAGGAGGTGGGCAAATTAGTACCATTGTTTTATATTAGATAAGTCAATATAAGTTAATTTAAGTTATATAACAATATTAATTAACTTTAAAAAAGGTGCGAAGTGACTCTAAACTTGAGAACGTTTTAAAAGATTATGAATTTACCCTTATTTCTTTGATGTAAAGAAGAGAAAAAATTAGCGCACCATAGTCCTTAACATCAACATTTTTCTATTAACAACATTAATTAACTTTAAAAAGCTTTAATGAAATGAAAATATGTTTTCTTTATTTATGATATTAAGAGATAAAATATTTTAAAAAACATGGTTATGATTATAAAGAAATTTATTTTTTGCTACTTGTAACTCTATTTCTGCCATCTATAGTTGGCTTGTAAAAAATCTGGTTGGAAAAGCCTGACTTTACGAAAGGGCAAAAAGACCTAATTTATAAGAAAGTGCGTCTTCTTCCTTACCGAAACAAATCTCAGTATCTACATCCAAGACAAACACCCAGTGTAAAATTTAAAATTAGACCGAAAAGCAGGCCATGTTGGCATAGATTTTGTATTGATTTCAAGATAATAAGACAGACTTTCCTTCGTCAAGAATAAAGAATGTTTCGAAATAAGTAAATCTACAATAGTAAATCACAGCTGGGTACTTAATAGCAATTTAAGCCTTGAATTTGAAAAAATTTGTCCACAAAAAATTTTTGTGTGTGTGTGAACTGGATTTCTTTTAAACCTCACAAAGTCACAGAAATTTATCTTCTGTTGGTGATATTAATTCTAACACAGTTCTTCTCAAAGCTTTCGAAATTCTTACGTCTTAGTTTTTATACCTTTCGTTACAGTTTAACTCGAAAAACGGCCATATTCGTTTCCGCCTTCGCGCATTAATTTCCATATAAGCATGGTTTCCTAGCCTTCTCCTTTTGTAAAACTATTTCTCTCCTCAAGGAAAAGAACATATAAATAAATAAATACATTTTCAAAAGAGCGTATTTCCGATCGAAAGAATATATGTCCCCTTAGCCGAGAGACGATGCTAAAGAAGATCGCGGTAAACGAGGGCCGTTACTTCAGAATAATAATAATGAAAATGAAATATTAAATATGTACATGATATATGTAAGAATTAAATCGTAGAACAATTGTCCGATCGCCCTTGAAAGCGATAGAATTTTATGCAAAATCTACTCCAAACTAAGCTTGATTTAAGGTCCATTTTGAGATTTCCGCATAGGCATTAAACAGGCGTTGCATCTCATATCACTGTAACTGAGGCATTAATTAAAAAGAGCCGGTTCCTTAATCTCTCTGAATTTTGGCCTATCCTGTACGTTTCTCAAAAGTGACTTATAGTATTATCTTCTATGTTGTTCCTTTTACTTCTATACTGGGCGTTACTGCATGTTGCTTGTAAATTTCTGTAGTGAATCATTGGCGGAGGGTTTGGTTTGGGTGATTATGGCAAAGATTCAAGGCTATCTGCCTAATGTCAGGGATACCTTTGTGAACGACTTTTTAAGGGAAACTGGCTCGTATGACGTTACATATGGAAAAAACCACGAAAGCGCCCATGCAGCCAGTCAGTTTGCGGGATTCGAACCTCGGACCGAACTACCAGTTTTCAGGGATTTTATCGCTCGGCCACTGGTGAGCCATTGGCGGAAAGACATTAATAAATGAGGACTAATAAGACCTGGCTTAAGACAGTCTGTTTTCCTCCTTTCGATCTTTGGAAGTTCGTTTTCCTATTTTCTAAAAGTGATAAAAATGAATTATGGAAGTTAAATTATTATTATAGTTACTGCCTTATTCTAGAATAAAAGAGGTTAAACTGTGTAATTAATCTCATATATCTTATTCGTATTTCAGGTTTTCATGAAGCTATTGGAGATGTTTTAGCTTTATCTGTGTCAACGCCAAAACACTTGAAGTCTATTGGATTACTGAAAGAAGTTGCTGATGATCCAGGTAAGTTAAAAATTACCTCATTCGAAGCAAATAGTAAAACCGAAAGAGAAAAAATAATCAAATGAAGACAAAAAAAAGTATTTTTTCTCTTAAAATAAACTGAAGGTTTCATACACATAAAAGTAAAATGCTTAGAAATATGTTTTGCGTCCATGAGTGTATTGCATAATTTAAAAAAAAATATTTTTAGGTTATTTTAGTTCAGTTATGTTAAGTCAAGATTTATTTCTAAGTTTAAAAAATTTGCTTAGTTTCATACAAATTAGCTTAGCGTTTAGCTCTCTGGTTTGGCATATTTATAAATCTTTATTAAATATTCATTAAATAAATGTTAATTCTAAAAAGAGATTTTAGTAAGAACACACACAATTGGTTTCCTACATTTAGAAATGTTACGTTAAAAAAAGATTTTTTTAGCATGAAAAAACAAATGTTTTCTAGCATTTAGATTATTACGATTTTACAATGTACTATGACATTAAAATAGAATCTAAAATTTTTTTTGGAGACTAAGCTGTATTAATATAATCAAAGCCATCTTTTCGTAGATTATAACTGAACCAAAAGTATTAAACAATTACCAGATTCATTCTAAATTAATTTACTGTTCAGAGTAGTTATATGGAAATACATGCGTTAAAAACAAATACTTGCTCATTAAAATTTAAACACTTTAAAAGAAGCCTCATCCCGGATGTTTATTGGATATGCCTCATAAGCAAGTGGTCCAGTGAAATAAATGCCCAGCTACGTCTCAAATAATTAAGTCTTGATTAAGTAAGTATATGAATTAATTACTTGAATTAATGCTGAAATAAAGTCTAAATTTCTGCTATTGGCACTACCTTTTATAATTTTCCCTTTCTTACCTTGAAGTTTTTGGAAATTAATTCTTAAAACAGTAAACCTGTTGCAACTCTCTGACTTTAGATTATTTCAGGTGTTAAATTGAAATCTGCATAACCAGTATCAGATAATTATATGATACGCAATCATTTAATTGTAATTTTAATCCAAAGGGGTTTTAGTCCTAAAGGGCTGTTGTTTTCGTTTTGCGATTTTGCGTCGGAAACATTAAAAGTCCGAACCACTTTTCAAACTGTTGCCACCAAATCTTGCAGCCCTCTATTATACACTGGTTATCATAAATTAAGGAAAAATCACAAAAATAGTGATAACTCCCTAAAAAATAAGCCAAACCGTATAAAATTTGAAACTCTTGCCAAGTAAGAGTAGCTGAGCGAAACTGCAGTATGCAAATTAGTGGGGCTGCACTCGGAATACGTCATCTGCGAGGAGCATAAAAGTCCATGTTTGAGAGCAAGCCCACATATTTCACTGTGATAGTGACATCAGAAATCAGAGATCGCCAATTCGTAATAATGACCTTTAGGCGTCATTTGCCTGCAGAACTACGATGGAGAGCCATTGGGAGACTAGAGGCAGGACTAAGTCAAACAGAAGTGGTCAGATGGCTAAATGGGAGTCCTTCTGTGGTTCTTAGACTTTGGAGGCAATTTCAAACCACAAATTCGGCATCTAGGAAATTCAGCCAAGGACGGCCAACTGCTACGACTAGCTCCGATGACCGATATTTGACATTATGTTCACGCAGGAATAGAACCGCTACTCCGACTCTTCTTAGATCCTTCCTTGCTGCAGCCACCGAAAGGTTGGTGTCAACGTTAACTCTGCGTAGAAGGTTTCACGAAGGTGGTCTGTATGCGAGGCGACCAGCCATTTGCGTGCCGCTCACGTCATGTCATAAGAGGGACCGTGGGCTGTTCTGTTTACGGAGGAATCCAGGTTTGGTCTAGAAAGCGATAGTAGGCGTTATTTGATATGGAGAGAACCTGGAATCCGTTATCATCCGTCAAACATCCGTGAAAGAGATGCATACGGAAGAGACAGTGTCTGTGTTTGGGGTGGCATCTCTTTGGGTGGACGCACCTCCATGTCTTTCCAAGGAGAACCGTGAATGCTCAGGTTTATAGAGATGACATCCTTGATGCTTATGTGCGCCCATATGCCGGGGCAATAGATGATGCTTTCCTGTTACAGGACGACAACGGAAGACCACACAGGGCTCGCATCGTAGATGATTATCAACAGGAAACAATTATGCGCATGAGTGGCCAGCTCGATCTCCGGACTTGAATCCTATCGAGCACGTTTGGGATGCTTTAGGGAGACGGCTAGCTGCTCTCAATCCGACCCCTCAGACCCTTGCCGTGCTTGCATCTGCTTTGCAAGAGCAATTGCTCTCGCTTCCTATGGAACTGATAGACCGCATAATTGAAAACATCACACATCGCTTTATCTTTTGTATTGCTTCTAGAGGCGATCATATTCCATACTGAAGATACTTTTTCTATAGCAAACTGACACCTTCGATTTGTTCAGTTTATAAATGTGCTAATTGATAACCAGTGTATTTAAAGAAATTAAATAATGAAGAATGTGCGTAAATGTATGTATAATTCTCCAAATGCGATAAAACAGCGGTACCCAAAGCCATCTAATTTTGAATAACGTATGTTTCCACCCGAATATGCGCATCTGCAAGCCCAAATTTGGAATTTCGAATTTGTTTTTATTATCTATTTCGTATTTTATAAAACTTTAACGAATTTTTGATGAGCAAACTCAAACGATCTAAAAGCAAGCTATGGCAACACTCTACGAGGGAAAAAAACCTTTTTATCTCCAGCGCGCGGAATTGTGTATCGGAAATTCTAAATATATGCTCATTTAAAAATTATTTTGCGATATTGCTATTGAAATGAATTTTATGGTTTAAGTGCGAAGAACATGGTATTTAATAAATAAAGGTAATACACAAAAGGTTAAAAAAAAGCCCCTTTGGACGTAATTTAAAATCTGAAACCTTTTTTAATTAGATTTTTTTTACTTAGATTTTTAGATTTTTTTTCTTTTTTAATATTTCACTTGTTTTTATATTTTTACCTTTAAATGTTAGATTAAAATCTGAATTTTTTACACTATAATTTAATTTTGATGCAAATATAACGTTTAGATGAACATTAGTAAGTATTATGATTAGGAATAACAATGGTAAACAGCGCACAGTTTAAAGATATAGTATGCAAGCATTTTAGTGATTTAATAGTATTTTTACCAATGAGAAAATCAACGAAGATTTTAACCACGATAGCTCTTTTTACGTTAACTTTTTTTTTAATTTCGCATGCTTTGCAAACGTTAGTTTAACCTTCTTTGTATATCATGTAATAAGATTTTCCGAAGATAAAATAAACATAAATATCTTCTGCATATCTTAAGAAATTCAAATTAAGTTATAAGCTTTATCTCGATTAATAAGTAATGAAGAATATATTTCTCGCATTACATGAAATTTGAGGCATCAAATTTTGAACATATATAGTCCTTCACCAAAACCTGTGCACCTCGAAACCCTAAGTTTGAATTGTGAATTTCGATTTTTATCAAACTCCACGACTTAAAACTGGGCGCCAGTGTACTGGCTTAAACTGGCCATTCAGCAAGCGTCAAAATGTTTAACTTTTCTTTCAACTTAATTTGTCTGTTACTGATTAATATACTAAGCGATTTAGAAGCAGAAAACTCAGTTCTTCATTTAGTATTATTATTAATTAGTAGCTGGACCAGAAAAGTTACTCTAATTGGATTCATTAAAATTATCACGTATTTTTCTTTTTCATAATAAGTATGTTAAGCAGCTATTCATTTTAAATTACTACTTTTGTCCATACAGGAAAATTTAATTGGAGTTGAACTTCAGTGTTATTTAGCTATCATACCAGAAAAGAAAACAATTTTACCCAAAAAATTTTACCTAAAACATTTTACCTAGAATAGAGAAAGCAATAACGATACCCAAAGAATTTAGCTAGTTATGTATTACAATCTACGTTTCATATCTACGTTATTTTATTTCTAATCGTTAAAGATTATTTGATGCATAAAATTTTCTAAATGAGCAATATGTTTAAATATACAGATGATTTGTGGAAGCATTAGTGTGTTATTTTGACATTAGAAACGTCTATAACTAAGTCTTCCTAAACTTTAAAATCGTTACATTTTGTAACGTTATATCTTGACTACAGAAATTTATATGGCTATGAGATCTGGTAAGCATTGTCAAAGAATCTTTATCTGTCTTTCTGGTGGCCTGACAAATAGTAAGATCTCAAAATGTTGCTTCGATTTTTCTATGTGATCTTTTAAATTATAACTGCAACTGCTTAACATTCGGCAAGAATCTCTAACATGGTACATTATGTATCTGGGTACAAAATGATTTAGATTTTATTTTAAATTTACCTGTGACATATAAGTTTATAAAATAAATATTATAACTTCATTTTTCGTTGCTGAAAATCTGTAAATAGCATTCATTTTAATCTGCATGATTTTTATAAATGTTCTATTTCGTTTCATAAAAAAATTATTATTTGTGAAGCTAGGAGTAATAAATCTCTAATTATTGCATATTTATTTGAAAGTATTAATATCATTCTTTTTTCCCAGAGGGTGATTTGAACTTTTTGTTGCGTACTGCTTTGGATAAAGTTTCATTTTTGCCTTCTGGATACCTTATTGACCTCTGGAGATGGGGTCTATTCAGTGGAGATATCAAACCAGAAGAAATGAACACAAAATGGTGGGATCTCAGGTATGACAGAATGAATTTAATACTATTACTACATGGCTAAGAAATTTGTAGGAGAGAGAAATATTGAAGCTTTACTTTCAATCAAATTGCTGAAAATACTAACCTACATATTTTTATCAACAAGATTATATATAAACTCTATAAACGATTAACATTCAATCTCTTAATTCAGTATTAATATTCGAATGTTTTAAAAATGATTGCAATGATTTCAGATGCATTTGAAAAGCTTTGCTGTGATCAGTTAAAGATTGTTTTCAAGTACGACGGGTGCCTTTTCACAAAAGTGAGAAAAAAGGTTTTGATAAGCAGGGCAATAATCCTCAGACTATCAAACAATCATTGTTTTATATTTCTATTTGAGGAACAACGAAGCGTGTTTACCAAGCCTCCCATGTGATGTCATCCATGATTTTGATGTGTGGAACTGAACAAATGCCGTCTATATGCCGTCTCCACGAAAAATAAGCAAATGAAGTATGAGGGGAAAAGTCTATTTTGCACGTAAGATTTTCATTGTTCAAAGAAAATTTTCGAAGAGTGCTGGCGTTAATTTTGGATTAGATTGTCTTTGTTATTACTCAAAGGCCACGTCTTGAAGATTTTTGATTCTAGTGTGTAGCTGTAGGGTTTAACGTTAGATGATATACTACAGAGGTTACTACTTTCGTTTCTGCAGGCTGTCAGTCAGTTCTCTTTTACGACAATCGAAATCTTGCCAAAGTAATAGTCTCGGCATAAGCTTTTAAGCATCAAGTTATTTAAAGTTTTATCATATTTATCTGAATATTTTAGAGAATTTATTTCACATGTTTTAGTTTCATACCAACATAGTCTGTAATCTACATATTTGATACTGGTATCTATGTACTTCTATTGGGTTTATGGGCATTTGACGACTGGTAACCTCATGGTTCAATTCTATTGGTTTTTACTGAGACTTGGTTTACCAATACGGTTTCATTAAATTTGTCTTAGATTTTTATGTTGATTTTCCTTATTGGTACTGTTTATAATTCTACCTGCTTTGCCTGCGGGTACACTTGAGCCAATTCTTCTTACAATTTTTCTTGACCTACACAGGACTTTAATAGTAGGGTAAAATGGCTTTCGAAAAGCTGTCTCTGCCCATGAACACTGTTCATCTACTCTCCGAAACTGCAGGCTACATTTTTCATCAATAGCAGCTATTGTCGTCTGCTGTAGTAAATCACTTGATTGATGGGATGAAATATGATGAAAAATTATGTCAAATTCAGACAAGCTCCTTCTTTAAAGTTTTTTTTCTTTTTAACACTTCGAAGAAATCCCTTCCGAGGTATTTTTTGTTTTCAGTGAGCTTGATTGGTGGCCTGGCAGAATAAATAGTATTGACACTTACAGGGTAATAATATAAACAGTATTGACTGTGAGGGAAATATTTTTTGCAGGCCTTTTTCAGAAATGAACCCGTAAAATAAATGCGCAGCTACGTCGTTAATAATTGAATGATTTCTTTGTAAAAATAAACATATAAGACTTTTAAGAGATAATAATTTATATTGAAATAAAATATTAATTTTTCTTTCTACCGTTTATAATCGCTGTTTTAAAACCTTGTTCAAATACTATAAAATTTTATTTTTTACTGCTTGAATTTGTAGGGGATAAATTCTTAGACTACAAAAGTAGGGAAACTTTCTAGCTTAAAATGATTTTAGCTATTAAATTGGATCTGCAAAAAAAGACTAGATCCTAATTTTGTAAAAGTTTAAAATTTATTAATTTCGTTTAACTTTTTGAATTTTAATGCTAAATTCAATGAGGTATTAAATTCTTAATTGAAGATTTCAATTTAATCTTAAAACGTTCTTAATGTACTAAATGCTAAGTGGGAAGTAAGCATTTAAAAGTTTACAAACGTATTTAAACATGATTCCTTTAAAGTAATTAATATAGTTATGAGTTATTAATATAGTTATGAGTAAATAGCCGTGCTTAGTATTTTGAAGTCACTTTGTGGAGACATTAGGTTATTTTGAAGCAGTATGAAAAATCAGCAACGCTTCCGCCGGGAATTGAACCACGGACCTCTTGGTTACGCGTCGAGCGTGCTGACCACTACACCACGACGGCATGCGAAGAAGGCGGGAGAAATACTTTATAACTTGAAGGATACCTTTTTCGTTTTAACTTAAATTTAAAGCCACGTATTTTTTTTTAAGTTAATGGGCCATATTTTGAGCAATTCTATGTTTTCTTAAGTTTAGATTAAAGATGGACGTATGTTGATTATTGTGGAAGTAATTTATGCTTTATTTCTCACACAGATTAAAATATCAAGGTATCTGCCCACCAGTGAAACGAACCGACACCGATTTTGATCCAGGTGCAAAATATCACGTGCCTGGAAATGTTCCTTACATTAGGTAAGAATTATAAATATGCATTATACAACACAAAATTTATCTCCTTAGATGTTGAACGTAGACATTTATTTCTAGCTACAAAATTTATTAAAATAAAATGAAACTTTTATGAAATCAGTTTCAACACTGTATGTCGAAACATTTTCTGAACATAAAATCTAAATTTTTATACTTTTCCTGTAAACCAAAATTTTAGAATAATGAAATAATTTGGAAGCTTTATGTGTTGAATATTTTTAAGTTTCAGGCCATTACGTTTTTGGCGATAAAATTTTGCAGACGTGTTAGTAATTAACAGCCTCCCGCGGACAGTTACAAATGAGTTAATAAATATTATTTCACCTAAAATGGATATTAACCACCAAAATCAACAGCTTTCGTTTACATAATTGCCTTATAATTTAGCTGAAAATTGTTAAAGTTTGGTTGGCACTTGGTACGCGAGATAAACCTCAAAATTTCATGATCTTATGATTTTCTTTCACAGTCTCTCATAACCACATTCAGTGGCGTAGCTAGGGTGGGGCAAGGAGGAACATCTGTTCCCGAGCGCAGCATCCAGGGAGCGCCAAATTGGTGTTATGAAATTTTAAAATGAAAGGTTTTTCCATTTTCCTTAAAAGTTTTTTCGCAAAGACATTCGTTCCTTAGGCAGATAAACGGTAATCGATTAAACATCTATATTCTCGCAATTGACAAATGGTATCTAAAAATTCTAACCTATGAGACTTTCTTTTCTGATAAATCTGTTACTCCACCTAACGATTTACCGCAACAAGTCCTGAGCATGATCATTCGATAATACGAGGAACGGAAGTTAAAACAGGTCGCAAATGCGAAACATGTTTCAGTTGCGCTGTACATGGATGCGTCCTGGAATCTTAGCAGGTAATTTAATATTTCAAATTATTTTCTGAATTTCGAAGTAGATTTTTGATACAGTATATAATTAAAAATTAGGACCTCGTTAGAAAAAAACTGTTCCGAGCTGCGGGTTCAGGCTTTTTAAAAAGATGCGCTGCATATGAGCAGAAAGAAATTCATAGTTTATTGGGAAAATAAAATAAAAAACACAAAAAAAAATAAATAACTGTAAATAACTCAAGTAAAGTACAGATAATAGGCAAATCTTCCTTTAAGCATGAAACCGTTATCACTCAGATAGTAACCGCTAATGCACAGTTCGGCTAACACAAACTCTATTCGTAAACTCTTTTTGTACGGCGGTCTCTCAAACCTGCCGACTCTTTCTGGCTCTGTCAATCGTAATTATACGGCGCTGCATGAGTTTCTGGAAGCTTTGGGAAAATTCTCTCCTAGGGTTTCGGAAATTTCTTTCTCAAAATTTCCAAAAACTTATCCAGAAATCGCCAGATGTCTATAACTTTATCGCTAAGGTTCGCGAGGGGCATTTTTCACCCTCACAAACAGGATCTTGCATTTCAGTTGAGCAATTTTAACAATTTAAACGGCTTTGGGTTCCGAATTGAAAGATCTACAATCCTATACAAGAAATAAACACTTATACAAAGCATGTGACCCCAAATCCACTTATACACAAAATAAATTACGAAATTACTGCCCTAAATGCAAAGATCAAAGGAATAAATAAGTAAAAAAGTACGCAAAAGCAACGATGCAATCGAAAGGATTTAAATGTTTACAGAAATTTACAATGGTATGATGTTCTCAGAAAAATTTCATTTTCCCAAATACGTAGGAAATTCCCTAAAATTATTACTGATTAATAGTAATCTGGGTCATTAAATTCATTCTAAATTATCCTTGTGAATTTTGCAAGATATGGAATTTTTTTAACTCATTAACGTATAGTAAATGTTCTATCAGTAAGAAATTTTTATCTTCGGGGAACACATATAATATTAGATTTTATAATTACAGAACACTCCCATTCACCATGTTGAAACTGTTTTCGTAAATTTTTTTTTCTTCTTTTTAGAAGCTTTATTACATGAATGTGATCAATATTGAAGGGGATATGCTTT
The DNA here is from genome assembly GCA_000611955.2 of Stegodyphus mimosarum. Taxonomy (NCBI): domain Eukaryota; kingdom Metazoa; phylum Arthropoda; class Arachnida; order Araneae; family Eresidae; genus Stegodyphus; species Stegodyphus mimosarum. Next base: position 447,659 of record KK116576.1, read on the forward strand.
AGTAGTAGAGACACCATTTTTGAATTGAGCTTTCCTTTTATTACATGAAAATTACCTTGTTATATATTTTAAATATTACTGGATAATAACTTGTGTTTTATAAATCAGAAATGTAAGCAATTACTTGAGCAGTGCTTCATTTCTGTAGAATACTATATGCTCTTATCCTGAAAGAACCTATTACTTTTTTATAACAGGCTATTAGCTTTTTTATAAAGAGATATTATCCTTTTCTAAGCGTTTGGACAAAGGACAAAATGAACTTGGGATACGTTCTTTTCCTTCTGTACCAAATAATGGTCATTAAATCTTAACTTAAATATGCAAACAGTAAAGAAAAGTAAGAAAACATCTGCCCACAGATGTAAATAATTTTACATTTGTAAGCATATTTTTTATTGTGTTATTTTAAACGTATTTGTAGAACATAATATTTTAGAATGATAAATGTAATGCAATTTAAGAAATTAATCTATTAGAATTGCACTTAAATTTACGGTTTTCTTGAGGCATATTTCCTTTTTTAGCATTAAATAATTACAACCGATAAACTGAATTAACAACCATTTAAAATTAGATGCTAAATAGAGAATAGTAGATATTATGTCAAAATAAGAATCATAAACTGAAATTTTGAAAAAATTGGTTTCTCTTGGGGCTTAATTGCATGGAATAATACAAATGTTCCCTTTATTTTCAACTCATAGACAGTTAGTGTTTATGCTTAAAAAACAAATCAGATTAAAACATATTCACATGACTTGACTCGTGATTCTGTTCTTGGTTTTGCGAAATTTTTGGAATTGTAGTGGATCCTTTGAGCATTCCTTTGACGGTTGTGATCTTTTCTAGTGTAAGATGAGAAATATGCCTGAAATATATAATCTTATTGTATCGAGGTGTAATCTAAAAACATAATTTTCATTCTTTATAGAGTCTGTGCAACAAATTAACTCTAAGCATATTTAAAGAAAAAAATCTAAAATATGTAATACTAATTTTAATATTGATTCTGGCTTCTAATAATTCTTTTCTAGATATTTCGTAAGCTTTGTGATACAATTCCAGTTCCATAAAGTTCTTTGCGATGCAGCAGGTCATACGGGTCCTCTGTACAAATGTGATATTTATCAATCAAAAGAAGCAGGCCAAATACTCAGGTAAGAAAATCTTGAGTGTTTAATTTTTCCGTTAATTAAGAGATACTGATGGCTATGAGAATACTCATATGCCTATGATTTACAGCGACGTGTTTCACGGACTACAAAAGGCTCCCAAAGTGTTTGATGGCAGAAAATTATCAGAAGGATCGCCCCTTTTAAGTAAAAGTATATGAAAGCTGAATTTTAGCACAAATCTCATGGGCGTTTTGAATTGGAAAAGGAAAATGGGGGAGAAAAAAAGAAAAGAAAATCCTAGTGGAAGAATAGCTTATAGCCTATTTAGTGAAATGAAAATGTCTTGTTGTCATACTATCATAATTACCCAGTGTATTTTAATTAAATCTTTTCTGGTGGAAATTAGGGTAATACGTAAATTTTCCTGAGGAAAGCTATGCAGTAATTCAAAAATATAGATTTCCAAAGGTACATTTTTAAACACGACTTTTACATAAGAGAAAAAATTAAGGTACAGGTTGTAAATTCCAATTTTCAAAAATGTAAAATTTCTAAATTTTTATTTAATGAAATTTAGAAACTTGCAGTTTTAATAACTAGGAAACATTTCTGCATGAATAAGGTATTTTACCATATATTCACTAAATGGAGCAACTGGTTTTTGTATCTATTCTTAAATCCATCATCACGAAACTTTCACAGAACAAAGGTAATAAAAAGTCCCTTGAAATTTGTTTAATGACTGATTTTTGGGATAAATACCTACTTAAAAGAATACATGTATGAATATACTGTGTATGAGCATGAGGATATGTACGACTGTAATAAATAATTTTCTGCAATTAAAAATTATCATTATTCTATAAAAATCGACAAAATGCGCCATGTTGTTTGAGATAATATATAAGTAATATATTTTATTATTGCCATACTTCGTTGGAAAAGATTTAAAATTTTTAAAACACCTTAGTTTCGTCCTACTTTTTTAAAAGGATAATTTTGGCTTAGGTGCGAACAAATCTCATTTGTAGTTTAAGAATATTCATGAATTAGATTCGCTATAAAGAAGAATATGTTAAAATTTTCAAATATTGAAACTTTTATCTGTTTGTTCGATCGGGAAATAAACTAACCTTTTCTGCTCACTTTTCGCTGGTAAAATAAAATGCAGCAAATCGAGAAAATTATTAGATCCTGATACTTAACGATTTGACCCTAATTAATACGAAATACGAAAATGTAGAAGAAACCTCAAATGTGGGTTTTTATTTTGCAGCCAAGTAATGGAGCTTGGAAGCTCCGAACATTGGTCCGAAGCCATGAAGATCATGACAGGAGGCGCTACAAACAAGATGGATGCTGGGCCTATCTTGGAATACTTTGAACCTCTGCTCAAGTTCTTAGAAGAGCAGAACAAGAACGAAACTCTTGGATGGAAGTCCGAAGATTCTACGATATGTCCTTAGAGCTTTCGAACAATACTCTTAATTTCTTCTGGCTGGCCACACAGTGTTTCCCAAACTGCAAACCTTTGGATATATACTATGTAGCACATAAAAACAAAGTACTTTTAGAAGGAATTTTTATATAAGACATCAGTCTTTTCTTGGGACTCGACAAGAATTTTGGAATGGTAAAATACCATTTAAAAATTCAAAAAAAAATCTTATATCCAGGTGCTAATTATTGCTTATTTTATATTTAACTACGCTTGATCAGTTTGAAAATCTCAGTTAATTGTTGAGCCTACTTTTAATCTGTGCCAATTTTTTAGAAGTTCGAGGACGAAATACATATTGAATTATGTAATCTTAATGTATATATGGTACTTCCACTGAGGAACTTTTTTTATTTCCAGTTAAGAAAAGCATTTTAAAGAAATTAAACATTTTATTATGCAGAAAATTTTTGTTTTAATATTATTTAACTATTTAATTGCTTTCACTAAATAATAACTTCAGATTCTACATTTTGCGAGAGTTTCATTGTTTCAGAACAGAGAAAATTTAAGAGTACGTATCATCAAAACAATTTAGAAATGAATTCTGAATTTTATATTTGGAATGAATTTTGTATTTCGAATGAATTCTGAATATTCTGAATTTTGTATTATCATTATACGACAAAAATTTCCCATAAAATTTAAAAGCATATTCATAATTTTCTGAATCCATATCAATAAATAGTTTGGGAAAGAATTTTGTAAATTTTATATAGGGATGAATCATTTTCAATCCTTTAAGCGATTTTTATATCTCTTGTAAAGAAAAGGGAATGACATTTTTAGAATAATTTCACTAATTCGCGTATTTATATCATTGGGTAACATTAATCTCATAATTTACAAAGAAATCATTTCGAAACTTGCTTTTTTGAAAACTTTGACCGATATAAGTATACGGATTATCAAATACATACATTTCTGATCTTAGTATAAAGTAAATGAAATAAAAAATCCGAAAGTTTACATAAAAATTTCGTTAGAATGATATAATAAAATGGAAAACAAATTACTCTACAGAATGTATTTTTAAGCACAAAGAGACAACGTTTTTAGAATTATAAGAGCTTTTCAATGTTTGAGAGGTCTAAGCAATCAACTCACTTTTAATTTTTGATTATTTTAGAAATGATAGCAGACATTTTGCAAAAAAATAAATTATGCTTGCTTGAATTAGATAATAAATTAAGTTTCGACTGTTAGAAAATAGACGCAATGCTTAAAAACTCCTAGGATGTTCTTTGTTTTAAAACTCATTTTTTGATGAGCGTTTCTGACTGATGATCAATACCTAAAGACGAAAAACTTGAGTCTAATAAAAATTGGTACAAAATTTCGCTGGTTTTCGCAAGCTGTAATTATAAAAAGCATTGGTATTTTTAAATTTTTTCATTAAATTTACAATAAAAATGTGCATTTTCATATTTTTATAAGTTTGAAGTATTTGTGTACGTTGAATTATAAATAGCATTTTATGTGAATCTAATGAACACAGTTTCAGAAACTTAAATTTCAAAGATATCGTACGTAACTTCGACATGGATGGGAATAATTTCATTATTTTCATTACTCTGTTTCGCGTTCTGCAATCGGTAATCCCGTTCTACAGTCTAGCACACAATAATACATTTTCTGTCTGAATAGTTTCGGCTAAATAACACCAAGAGTATCAAAACATTTTGTACTGCGTAAAGTTGCATCTTGTATTCGTTTTCCGAATTGAGATAAAATTGTGTCAATGATTAGAAACAATTGATTTATATTTTTCATAAAATGTTAAAGACCTTTAGAGACTGTATTTCTGGAATCACTACGGAAGATCTTATAAAAAATTATTTCATTTTAAATTACTTTTGCTTTTTTTTACCTGATGTGAACACTTTTACATTTTCGTTTCATGATTCACTTTTGTGTCTGTATGTACGTTTTTTTAGTGCAGTTTTAAAGATTTGATATAAATGAAATATTTTATAGATATAATATTTTTGAGTAATACATTATATTTGAAAAATCGTACATGGATCTGTCCTGCTGTTTTTATTTATTCTTTATTTAGAACCAAAAGGTTCAGAATAGTAATTTTGGGAATTCATTAATCATTATATCATTAAATGGAAGCAGTTGAATAGATGAAATTAAATTCCTGTGTTCGTGTAATTGTTAGTTAAAAAGCCAACTTCCGTAAAATATTCGATTTAGTAAAATCACATGTGCAAGCAAATGTAATCAATATTTTCTGGCAATACGCAGCAGTATGCTGCTCCTTTCTGTACACGAATGAGTAGTTTCTGTAATTTTTCTAGGATTACTTTCTTTTTTCAAAAACGTTTTTGATGTCAAAGTTAAAGATGTCATGGTCTATGGTGATTCATTCAATGAGAATGAATTTACAGTTGTGAGTAGAAATTTGTCTACTGCTATTTTATTCCTTTTTGAAATGTTGCATTTCTGTACTCTGGGGTAATTTTTTTATTTATTATTGTATTTATCCCATAAGTGTATTGTGAAACTTGTTGCTACTGACTTTGTATGTTCATTGTTTTGAAAAATAAATTAAAAAACAACTGTAGTTACTTTTTATTTGCAGCAGATATTCCAGCACACACAACTTAATAACCGAATAGCAATTTTCGGGAAACGAATGGTTTTCCAAATTGCTTAATATATATGTGTTGAAAATAATTTACAAATAATTCAATCCCATATATATATATGGGATTGTTAATTAGGCTATTGCTAATTAGTTTAAATTAGCAATAGCTACTTAATTTTAATTTGGATATTTCCCAAATTTCTTCTAAAAATAGTAATAACTTTACTGAGCAGTGTCATTTCGAGTCTAATCCATATCATGTGACTCTTACATAAAGCTGGTGAAGTAAATGGAATTAAAACAGCAAATAAGAATTTTTCAGCATTTTTAATTATGCAGTCAAATGCATTGAAACCGAAACTAACCTATTCGGAATTAAAATTTCATCCTGAACACAAGGCACTTGCTTTCTGCGCCTAGGTCAAAATAGACTGCTGCTTTCCCTTCTTCCGCAAAACAGTATTTAAAACATAACCATTCTGGAACAGGTGCTATTAATGTGCTAAGTATTTGTGGCCACAAATGTTTACTGAAATAAAAATGAATATTTAATCTGCCTCGGCTGTTTAACATCATTTTCGAAGAATTCCTTTGGATAGGTTCATGCTTGCTTTTCATAAATGTTTTTTGCGGAAATTTGAGACGAACTTAGTTAAATTTGACCTTGTTAACGTCTTCTCTTCCTTTTCGTTTTTTAAGCAGTTATAATTATGTAAATACCTTAAACAATAAGTTTGAAGATCATCGTGTAGCAGTAGCTACGAGGCTATTGTGAGGTGCTGGCGAAGAAATCAAGGTCTGAGCATTTCGGTGAAAACGTTTTGGCGGAATTGAGTCATGTGACGTGTGGTTGCTTTCATATACATTTCACTCTTGACGACATTGACATTACGCACACAAAGAAAGGAGATCAGAACTGAAGGAAGACACTAAATGATTGATGTTTGTACTGCCGAATCGATAAAAACAAGTACGTATACCAAATAACAGTAGATACCCAATAAAATAAACTCCTTAATATATTTGTTATTTATAGATAGTATCGAAAATACCTGTATTTTACCTTAGTAAATAACAGTTGCCCGAAATTGCAAAATAGTACGAAACACAGGTTTTTGGTATACCTGTACATCAGTATTACAATCATTTTTTGACACTCATCTTCAACTCATTAAGTCAAATGACCAATTACTCACACATCTAGCGATTTAAATACCACAGATATGTATATATAGCTTGATCTCTAAGGTGATTTTAAATTTGCTTATGCATTGGTTTTTAATTTTAGCAACCTTACCTCTTGGCTTATACGATGTTTGGCTTACTTTTGGAAATACAGCAAAATTGCAAATAAAGTTTTTCTCATACTTTTAAAATAACAGCCCTTAATTATTAATATTTATTTCATTTCAACAGAAGTTTCTTATTAAATGGTGTTGTTTCATCATATTTTATTCAAAAATATTTAAATGAGGCTGAAAGCCACGATATGCAGTTTTAGGCTAATTCATGTTTTCCGCAATTTAGCGTGTCTCTCTACAAATTAGAAGGACCTTTGATCTACACCGTACAGCCATTATATTATGACCTCCCTCCATCTACAAGAATGGGCTCGGCCAGGAACAAAACCATTGCGCTTGCACGGCTGATCTTGGAGTATATAAAGCGGCTATGGATTTCTCGTTTTGCATTGTATTCTTTTACACTATGAGGAGATTATCTTACTTTTAATCACACCCAGTTTATTTTACTACTCTTATTGACTTGCCTTTCGTACACTCTAGCCATTCCTTATTAGCGATGTCGGATGATTTTATGATCCTCCTGCCGCCCTTTACCTCCACTCACTGGTACTCCCTTCTAGGTCCTACTTATCATGACTGCATTCATGTTACATGCCTTTATGACATTATGTGTCATTGATTCAGACACGTCGCGCTCTGCGCGTAGCTGATTCATCAGACTTAGATAAAAGTCAAATCATTATGGCTCGGCGACTGGGAACATTAGTACCAGAAATGCGCGTTTAGTGGGCTGTTCATGTGCAGTTGTTGTGAGCACATATCGAAAGTGGTGTATCGATGGTGAAACGACAAGTCGCCGGCTAGCAGTGGGTCGTCGACGGCGCATTGATTCCAGAGGAAAACGGAACTTGTTACGCATTGTTCTCCATGACCGAAAAGCTACAACAGCCGAAATCACCACCAGCTACAACAGTGACAACCCAGACTGTGTTTCTCAATACACTGTGCAGCGTACATTGCTGCGTGTGGGCCTACGCAGCCGGAGGCCGAAGCATGTCCCTGCACTGACGGCACGTCATCACCAGCTGAGTCTGCACCGGGCCAAGAAACATCGGAATTGGACATTAGAAGAATGTAAGAAAGTTGCATGGTCCGACGAATCCCATTTTCTTGTCCATCACATCGACGGATGTGAGCTAATACGCCGATTTTCAAACGAAACCCTAACTCCCGGATGCACAGTTGGACGGAGACAAGCCGGTGGAAGAGGTATTAAGAGTTTTCATGGAACACATTAAGACCCATAATCCCCGCAGAACAATCCCTGACGTCTGTGTGCTACGTGAACATCCTTGCAGACCAGTTTCACCCATTCATGACAACAATATTTCCGGCGGGGTATGGTGTTAACCAACAGGATATTGCACCATGTCATAAAGGTTGAATCGTCAGTAAGTTGTTTGAGGAACATTCCAGTGACTTTCAAGTCATGTCTTGGCCTCCAAATTCCCTTGACATTAATCCAATAGAGCATTTGTAGTCCCACCTGGAAAACCAAATTCGTGCTGTCATGCTACCCCCTCGGACAGCAGGACTAGTTGGTGAGCGTTTGGTACCAGTACCTCAGACTACGTATCAGCACTTCGTGGAGTCAAATCAGCTGCGGGTGCTGGCAAATTTGAGGGCTGAAGGTGCTCCTACATATTATTAACAGGGTGATCATAATGTAACAGCTCTTCGGTGTATAATTTAAAGCATAAAAGAGCTATCTGCCTAAGAATAGTGATGTCTTCGTAAAGAACATTCAAAAGAAAATTATCTCATTTTCAGGTATGTTACTGGCAAAGTATGAAACTCCTGAATTTTATAAAAAGCCTGGCGTTTTTAGGCAAAATATGAAATATGAGAATTATTATGTACTTTACCTAGACATGCCAAAGAATGACAAACGTTCTTAAGACAAATTTCGAAAAAAAGGTCATGATAAGGCTATTATTTAAAAGATGTGCATTCCTCAAATACAAATGTTATTTTTAAAAAATAATGAGAGTGTGTAATTAAAAAATGTTTATTCAAAATACATGAAATAAAATTTGTAAGAAACAAAATTTACGGCCTTCTTATTAAAGAAAACAAATCTTTTATATAAAAATAAGAAATTAAAATTAACCTTATTTGTTGTAACAGGGTAGGATTCAATGACATTTGATTTCACTTTATTAATTTTTCACATACAAACAGTTCATATTTCGGTATTTAGTTTCACGTATACACTTGACGAATCCTTGGCCTCTTCCATTACACGGAGCAACTGCAGCTGACCAGAGAGAAATTTCGTGGTCAGGAATATCTTCATTTCTCAGCAAGCTCTTAGAACATAAAATGAGCTGTGATCTCGTATAATTGTTTTAAAATTCTTTGATATAAACTATCCTCTGTCACATTCGTTACAACTGCAAGTACATGGCAAAAATAATTATACCCTTGTCGCAAGCATCGTATATAATATGGAGATGCGTTTCGTACTTTGCCGGTTTGTCATTTGGGATTTTATAGAATGCCTAAGCAATGTGTGAAATGTTTAATCGTTTTGCACACAGCCGGCCAGTTTTCGGCATTCTATAAAATGATTAAGTATTCTATAGAATGCCGGATTTCATGCCTTGCTGGTAACATTGTAGGGTTCAACTCTTTAAACCTTAAGTTCTTACTCAAAACCCCACGAACACTTAGCAAGCGAATAATCCCTTAAGTGTGAACAGAATACGTAAGACTTGAGAAGGGTTTAAAACCCTTTATTATTCAATATATTTACAATCAATTCCGGCTTGGAACTTTACAATAAAGCCACCACTCGGGCTTGAAATTAAATACTAATAATTTGAACTAAAACTAGCTTAACTAAAGCTCTTACATAATATAGCCGAAGCTATCAGAATCTAACTAGTTGTCCCCTGTCGGCGAGGCCTAGCAGGGGCCTAGATATGGCCGAGCGTAGTAACAGCTAAGAGAGATGTGGCCAGAAGGCAAACACGCGCTAGTCAGGAAATCATACTCTCTCCCTTGAAGTCAGTTAAGTCACGACTTAAATAGTGTTCATTCTCATTTGCATTCTCTGCGTTTCTGAATTTACATTCTGGCAGGAAATTGTAAGCTGAAATTAGAATAAGCTAGGAAAGATACAAAACGTAAAATAACTGTTAGAAAACGTATAATAAACCTTACAACATATATACAAGAAAATCCACGAAAACAATTCAATTCGTGCCAATGGGATTCGAAGTTCAATCGAATTGTCTTAACTGCTCGGTAGTCTTAACTACTCGACAGTCTTAATTACTTCGTACTCTTCCAAGTCAGAAGGACTTTGACTCTCTTAAATCAGATCTCATAGTTCGGAACTTTCAAAGATTTCAGATTAAAAAGTCTGAGAGTCGAAACAAAATTTTAAAATATGTTTCAAAATTTTCTAGTTCGGTACAATTAATGAAACTATAAAACTGAAGCAACTGCAAAAACAAAAATGTTAAGTTGTTCTTCAATGTAAGTGTTAAAAAAAGTTAACAAATTTGGGTTAAAGTTTTATGTTTTTAGTTTAACCATCACAAAAGTGTAATTATCGTAAACATGTATATCTCAAGATTTCATTGAAATAATATAAATTTATTGAAATAACCCATCCAAGATCCAAAAATTAACTTAAAATCCGTTTGCACTGCTGCTCATTAAAACTGCGACGCATGAAAAAATCTTACAATAAACTTGAAACTTGTATGAAAGGTATAACATGCTGAGATACGCAAATGGTTAGCCTTTTATGGAATGTGCACATCATAAGCAAAATAACAAAGCAGTGCGAAAAGGCAGATTTGAAGAAAGGAAGAATTTGAAATAGTGTGAAAAGGCAGATTTAAATGCTGATTTTTCATTCAAAATTGCGTTTACTCATTGTTTTTCGTTTTGGAGTTTCTGGTATGCTTCATGTAAGAAAAAGAAACTTATGCCAGTATCTCTCAGACTTCAGCCCGAAGAATTCGTAGTTTACCGGGACTGTGGATTATTGTCACGTGCAGTTGTTGCTTGCATTAGTTGAACTCCAATGAATGCTATAAGAATTTGCAGTCGTGGAGAAGAGGGCCACACAATGTACCATGCGGGATCTCAAAGGCCTCAGACTAACTAATGCCTCAGACAATGGACATTCTTTTCGCTGTAGATGTATCTATGGTTAATGTCATCTTTTCTCACGAATCCTGTTTTTGCTTAGAGCATCTTTATAAAGGCATCGAGAGGAAAGAAAATTGAAAATTTGCTTTATTCTTATCCTGCACCTCAAAGCAGGCTTCTCATGGCGGTGGGGAAATGGTTTAACTAGCCAGCGTGACTCTACTGAGGTTTAAATGGCTGTGGCTACGCCATTCCTTCGAAATCTCTATCGCAGGACAATGAGAGACCACGAGCTAACCTTCCTTAATACGCAGGTACAAATAGAAGAGGGCAGGGTGACAGAATTCCACCTTTTGTCGTACAGATAACGTCCTACCGCATTAACTGTGCACCTACGTCCCAATTTTGATGGAGTTCATCCCGGGGGACAGATTTGTGATCACTCACCTTTCTTGCTCTACCAACAAACCACTCGACAGGCCTTTCAGCTAGCCGGTGCTTTAGTGTCCTCGTGCCGCAGAGACTATATGTACTTATAAACATCCGTCTTTCTCCGGAATTCCAACGCAAAGCCAATGATAGGGCTGGCAGAGTTGACGACTGTACCGATCAAGGTGGTTCCTCTTTCCCACTTTGGAAGAAGTGTTCTCCGGGTCTCAATTCCACCAATTCTAAATGCCAATTAATCAATGGCTGCAGAGAGAGTGGCTTGAAACATTCATTACCCAGTACGATAGAAGCCAGAACTTTGGTATGTAACTGAAACCTCGTGGACTGCAGTATCCGTCATTACCATCCAAAGTCTGTTTCACACTATAACCAGCCATATAAAGACTGCTATAGTTACCAGAGGCGGATGCTTAAGGTATTTTTTCCGATACGTTCTGTACCTCAAAACTGTCTAAATTTTTTTTTTCATTTCATCCTTCTATTATAATGAATTTGTTAAAGATTTATGATTCTGCTAACTGCTTTATGTTGAGATACAGCAGCTTTAATGGCCAGCAGTGTGTATCTCTTCATACATTTGTGTATATAACTTGAAACTTATATACACAAGTTTTATACAATAATTTTCAAAGTTTGTTTTGCAGAACTTAAAGTTATATTTCCAATTTTTTGAAACATGATATATCTTTCAGGTCTCCCACGCCAAAATATTCCTGAGTATTTCTCTGAAAATATGTTTGGTACATTTAAAATTCAGTTACTCATTTCATCTTGCATTTGTTAGTTAAAATTTTGGAATTTTTATGCCAATAGAGGAAGAACCACTACAAGATTTTACTTCTCCTCCCCATCCCCACACACACAAAAAATATCTGCTTGCTTAGTTGCTATGGTTTGCCAAGACTGTAGAGCAGAAATGTGTTAAGTAAACATGAGTAATAATTATGTGTTTTTAGCAAGCCGTTAAATCGACTGAATCGTCATCGACTGAATAAAGCCGTTAAACATTGGTATTTTACCTCAGGTTAACACCTGGCAAACGGGCTAGAGCTATATGAGACTTCAAGGCCTTTTTCTAAGTATTTATAAGAATGTTACCCATTTTTTTAAAGCTCTATGTGGCGAGATCTCTTCTATTAGACAGTTGTCTGTAGCGTACGTTGCCGTAATCTAAAAAAAAATCTAATCCTATGTTTTAGAAACGTCACTCATTTTGACTGAGCCGCGACAATTTTCAGCATAATTCTAGAACTCAAAAATTCGTTGTCAACAGTATCACTAAGTGATATGCAAAATTCCAGTATACAAACTTCCAAGCTGTGCTCTCTGTGCACTGCTCACTGGCCAAGATTTTTCTCTTTTTCTTATGAGGGTTTCTCAAGGTTCTATCTTTTTTGTTGTTACTAGTTTCCAGTATTTCGAAATCATATCGCTGATGCTGTAGCTTTTGTTGACCATAACATAATAGCATGTGTTGACTATCGCATAGATGTCTACCTTATTGTGAAAGATGCTCGCATTGAACATTTGTAAAAGATGTAAATTAAAGAGTTGTTTCTATTTTTGTGAAAAAAGAACTGATACCAGGTGTGTAGTTTATTTGTTTTGAATTTTTTAAATATTTAACGAAATGTTTTGTAATGAGGTTTATAAATATCTATTCGTAGAAATAATTAACGTGGTCATTTTAATCATCAACGTTCAATGATTTCACTGAAATGATTATAATACGGAGTTATGTGAAACATTCCCCTGGAGATGAAAAACTATGGAGATAAAATATACTATTACCAGTCTTTTTCTCAATTTTTTAAAAGAAATTGTAAAATAATTCAAGAAATCTATTTTATTTTCATATGTTATTAGTTATTATAGCACTTTATTAAAATATCGCGATGCAGCGTAACTAAAAGTACAAAAGTTAAATAAATTTGTAAGATTTATCCTAAGTTTATTAACAGTTATTTTAAATGTTGTATCTTTCCTATCTTATTCTAATTTCAGCTTACAATTTCCTGCCAGAATGTAAATTCAGAAACGCAGTTAATGCAAATGAGAAAGAGTACTATTTAAGTCGTGACTTCATCGACTTCAAAAGAGAGAGTCTGATTCCCTGACTAGCGCGCGTTTGCCTTTTGGCTACGTCTCTCTCTTAGCTGTTACTACGTTCGGCCATACCTTAGGACCTTGCTTGGCTTCACCGATTTAATTAATACTTAGGGGCCAACTAGTTAGATTCTGAAAACTTCAGCTATATATTTCAAATAGCTTAGTTAAGCTAGTTTTAGTTTAAATTATTATTATTTTAAGTTCAAGCTCGAGTGGCGGCTTTGTGTAAAGTTCCAAGTACGAACACTGTAAATATACTGAAAAATAAAGGGTTTAAACCCTCCTTAAGTCTGGCGTGTTCTGTTCACATACTTACGCGATTATTCGCTTGTTAGTGTCCGTGGGGTTCTAAGTTAGAACTTTAGGATTAAATAGTAAAACCCCACAAATTAATCAGACAAATCCACAAACTCTAAAAACGATTTATTATGCAAATATATAATTGCTTCTGCTTACAACTGAAAAAGACATTTTATTTAATAAATGAGTGACGAGTTTAGCCGAAATGCAATAGAAACCCATCATCAAAAAAATTCAGATGCAAGACTAATCTTTAGAAAAGAAGAACCCGTTAAAGCTGAGGATATTTTCACAAATACTTTCCTAAAATAGTAATTATACTAAATAAGCAAATTTGAGTGATATGCATAGACAATTCTTATAGTTAAATGACTTCATAATTCTGAACTTCCGGAGTAGCGTAAATTTATAGAAACAAAAATACGATTTTTAAGAAAATAAAATGCCAGAGCACCAGATTGTACTACTGTATAAGAACACTTCGAAGCATAAAATGACTTTTAAATCTCAATTTTTCAAAAGGCAAATAGTACGCTACACTGAATGTAGTTAAGTACAAGACGTTTTTTTGATGTTAACGTATGTCTGACAATGCAAGCAAAATTTTATAAACTTGACTGTCACACCATTCTAATTAGTTGGACGCATCCTTTTCATTTATTTTGATATTATTAAAAAGTTTAATTGCATAAGTTTAAACTCTGTATGTATATATTTGAAAATAAAGAATATCAGTTTGCAGTATTTCATGACGTTAGACATAAATTTACGCAAAGTTTTTATCAAAAGCAATTATTTCACTAGCTAATAATAGGTATGAATTGATATAAAACCATTGATCTCCTTTTGTAACCCACTCTCAACTTTGTTGAATGATATTAAACTCCCCCCTCCTTTTGATTATATTTATTCATTTCCCTTACTTAACAGTAGATAGTGACTTACTCTCTAATGTTATCCTCCTAGATTAAGGTAATTTAACAGGCATTAGGTAATTTATAGTGCTGCTAGCTAGTTCCATTAGTGAGTTGCTAGCTAGTTTCATGCTAAATGGCAACCAGAATTTCATTTATCTATATTTTAATGCGCATAATTCTTCTTAAAATTACTAGCAAGTTATCTTCTTAAAATATCCCACAAGCCCAAAATAGTTCATGAATCATACAGTACGTTTAAAAAAACATTCTGGGGAGATAGAGTTTCATACTTACGCCATACTTTCTAAATAATGATTTGTTTGTCCTTATTAAAATATAATATCGGTCAGGTGCAAGAACTGGCGGCGTTCAAGAGAGAAAAGTTTGCTTCTGTTATTGGCGAAGGTTTTATGGCATTCAGGGAGCGTTCAGGCGGTGATATAGATGACACTGTTGCCATCGTAAGGCATTCGAGGATATTTTAACAACTCCCATGCCGAAAGAAAATACACGTCCATGTAAGTCGTAAGCATGCATTTATAAACATTCATGTGCTCTCCGGGATTCAAACCCGAAAACAAGGCTATGCAGGACCACCATGTTGGGCAGGGCAACAAGATTTCTTTCTACATAAGAAAAATACCTCTTAGGTTAGTTATTTCGATAAACAAAGAACAAAATAGATTGATATATTCTGAAAAAAAAAATTTTTTTTTATTGACAGTACTTACTTTGGAAACAAGAACAGAATTCTAAATGTAATAAAAATAACTCATTCAATTTGAAAGCGACCAATAGAACTTTCAACCACATATATCTTTCTGCAGAAAATTGACGTCTGTTTTCCTGTAACATAAAAGTTCTTAGCTGCATTTCGCAACCGGATCCAGCGACGCCAACGTTTTTTCCTAGCTGACGTGCACTCAAACACCTTCACTTTAAACAAACCTAGCTTCTCTTATCATCTGCTGATTTCAGAATTCTGATTTCAGATATCACGGCATGTTAGTAAGTTAAGCGGAGCTAAACTCCTTCTCTTTCGAGACAGGTAGCAAATAAACGGTTGGAAGTTAATGAGAGACTAACGTTACCTAAACCTTCAAGCTCTATATCTGTTAGTGCTGCCATCTAGGTAAAAAAGGTGAAAGATATTTTCAATCTGTTTTCCATAATATGGATTTTGAAAATGGTACAGAATTGTTCTACTATACAAGAGCTTTTTCTTATCCATACAGCCGTTTTTTACTTAATGGAGGAATTATGACATTAAATTTCACATTCGCAAATACACTTAATTAAGGAATAATAGTTATAATGAAATTCATTGTTGAATTATTTTCAACCAAACTTATGAAGGTAAAATTTATGTTATTAGATATTCGATTATTTCTGTTATTATTAGGTATTCGATGTTATTTTTTTAAAATCTAACGAACCCAAAGTAATGTATTTATAATTGTACAAATATCTAATATAATCTACAAATATTGAAAAATATTCAGATTATAGAGTTGATAAAACTTTTATTTAATCTAATATTAAACCTTTTTTTTGTATGAACCAAATTTCTAAAATTCTTTAGATTCAATACTATAAATCTTGCAGTAAAAAAGAAGCTATGGTTAATGATGTTCGTTATAAAATCAAATAAAAATTTGGGATACATTTGCAGTTACACAATTACTCCAATGATTTCAAAGTTCGCAAGAAACCCATTAATTCAGGATGTCACCTCACTGCTCGTTTAAGTTAGACATACAAGAAAACGCATTCTATTAAAACTTTGCATTAAACAGCCGTCGATGAAATAAGTATCAACCATCAAGACTGTATTGCTGCCACTGTAGCGGCATACGGAAATAATTCACTTTGGGAAAAAACACTAGGAAAGTTAACATGCTTAACTGCTTTTAACTTCTTCACTAGATGTCAGCTCTGAACAGATGGAAACAACATGTTAACAGTGTGAAAGGGAAAGCAATCGCTGCCTTAACCAGTCTGGTACCACTAATCGACTCTAAATCAAATTTAGAACTTGCCAAGAAAAGAAACGTTTATATTGCAATCATTAGACCAATTCTGACTTATGTCTCTCCAGCTTAGGCCACCTATACTAGGAAGGATGTAGAAAAATTACAAATACTGCAAAACAAGGCCTTGCGATTTATTACGAACGCTCATTTCTACATCAAGAATGAAACTCTGCATAAGGATCTCAGGATTGAATACCTGAATGAATATTTGCACAGACTAAATAGAAATTTCTTTAAAAAGGCATTAAGATGTGTACACCTAAATAAATTTTCAGTTTTTGACTATGTAGCCCTTGAAGAAGACTACAATTTAAGACCTCTTGTGGCACATTTGACTAGGGACCTAAACTTCCCGACATAATAATTGAACTTTGCAGTTATTGCTGCAGTGTATATATGTAAATATAAACTTAATCTATTACTGTATAAGTATGTTCTAACATTTATTGAATTTGCTGTGTTTCATGTACTCTTATTTGTTATTCATTACTATTGTTTATGTATTCCTTATATTTTGATTTATTGTATTTTGCTATGTACTGATAGCACTTGCTCATGAATTTTGACTTGTCAGGATATCTTCTCCATCGCTGGTCTTGGTTCCTTGCATTGCGGTGTCTGGCACCCCCGTTCTTTTCTCTGCTCTCATCTTTCTTCTCTCTTGCTTCAGTTATGTTGCTTACTTGTCAGGAAAAATGCACAGTCCAGTCACATTAATGTGACCATCTGTCAAAAGCCAGAATAACCACCTTTCGCAGAGCGGACTGCTGCGAGACGTGCAGGAAGAGAGTCACATAGGTCCCTGAAGGTGTTCTCTGGGATGTTGAGCCATGCCGACTCTAATGCCGTGGCCAGCTGCGCTAGATTACGCGGTTGAGGATCCATGGCGCGAACAACTCGATCGAGATGGTCCCACAGATGCTCGATTGGGTTTAAGTCAGGTGAGTTTGCTGGCCAGGGGAGGACGGTAAACTCATCCTGGTGCTCTTCGAACCACGCACGTACACTGGCAGCTGTATGGCACCTCGCATTGTCCTGCTGGAAGATGCCATCATCCTGAGGAAAAACAATGCGCATGTAGGGGTGAACATGGTCCGCAAGGACAGATGCGTACTTGTATTGATCCATTGTGCCTTCCACAATGATCAGTGAACCTAGAGAATGCCAGGAAAACATTCCCCAGACCATAATGCTCCCGCCTCCAGCTTGGACCGTTCCGGCAATGGTTGCAGGGTGGTTCCTTTCAGAGGTTTCACGCCTTATACGCCAACGTCCATCTGTCCGATGGAGCATAAAACGCGATTCATCCGAAAACGCAACCTGTCGCCACTCAGTGGACGTCCAGCTGCTGTACTGGCGTGCAAATTCTAGCCTTCGCCGTCGATGAACAGCAGTCAGCATAGGTGCACGAACCAGGCGTCTGCTTCGGAGGCCCAGACGCAGCAATGTTCGCTGAATAGTACTTTGGGAGACACTTTTGGTAGCCCCTTGGTTCATTTTGGTGGTCAGTTGCTCAACGGTAGCCCGTCTATCTGCCCGAACGCATCTCCGCAACCGTCGTTCGCCTCTGTCATCTATGGCCCGTGGTGCACCACATTTGCCACGTCGCTGATTTTGGACAGTCCCATTTTGCCATGCACGGTACACTTTTACCACGGCGGCACGCGAACAGTTCACAAACTCAGCCGTTTCGGAAATGCTTCCACCCTTGGCCCGAAAGCCAATGATCATGCCCTTTTGGAAGTCGGATAAATCGCTTCGTTTCTGCATTACGCCAACGATTGAAATGTTTTCCGAAGCCCTCACACACCCTTTATATACGCTCAACTGCACTGTGCTGCCACCTGCCTTCTGTGATTGGTTATTTAACTCTGACATGGAAAGTACGTGGTGGTCACATTAATGTGACTGGACTGTGTACATTAGGAGCACTCTGTTGCAAACTTCAGTGAGCCGGATACACCGCATCTTATGTAGTATCCCGGCGATAGATTTCCCGACTAGACTAGACAGCTCTGACAGTCTCTGATTGAATTTTACAATATAACCTTTAAAAAAGTTTCTTTTTAAAAGTTGTTAATGAAAAAAATGATTCTTTGGACTGGGTTTGGCGGGGGAAAGAACAATAATTGCACTTGAAGGCACTTTTTTCATAGTAGAAGATTTTTGAAGTTGCCGGGTAGTACATCAAATACATAATTTTTAACTCTTCTTTATTTTTGATTTAATGTTTAGTAGCTGAGTTCAGCCAATTCCGAATACATACTTGAACAGAATGCGTCCAGCTATTTCTGAAATAAATATATATATACGCACAGAAGTCTCTAAAATAATTTAGAACAGAAGATTCAAATTCTTGCAATAATGGGCGATTAAACGCAGTTTTCTTTATTCCTAAGAAACGCATTCTCAATAGGTGAGCAGTGACGTGTTCACAAGAAAGCAACCAAGACCAGGAATGCATCGCACTCCTGACAAAAGTTCAGCTCAAAGTGATTTGAGTTTAGTTTCTGAAATTTCTTACTGGATATTAAAAAAAGGGTTTGGGTTTCAATTGAACAAAAGTTACATGAGTTTTTATATGTGTCCCTTTCATTTTTCCTGCTAGTGCACATTTGTTATAATGACGGGAAAATGAAAGATTAAAATTATAAATGCATACAATGGAATAAATTCCACTGTATATTCTGGCCATTTGTTAAAAGGACCAAAGAGATGGTTTTGCTCACTAAGGGAAAATATGCGTTACATAAAAGCATAACATGCGTTACAACTCTAGACGAAATGGTTTAAGATTATTGTTTGATGCACCTTCCACTCTCAAAGTAACGGGCGGTGGCATGAAAAGGATGACAATTTAATGATCAATTAAGGTTAAAAAAAAGAGTGAACATATTATCCGCAGTTATAACTATCATTTCTTTTGGAAAGTCTTCCGTATTCATAAAAGTAAATTCTTCGTGTGTTATCAAAATTATTTATAGATATATCTCATAAATGGCAAAAAACAATAATTAACAGACATCAGGGAAGTTATCAAATTTCCATGGCCACACAATATACCAGATTGGTGAATAACATGATGACCGTAATTAGCTACTGATATCATTATGCATATCATTAATTAATTAACAATAACGTTCTTTGTGGAATAATTACAATGTGCTCTAGAATACATTTAGAGTTTTTTTATTATTATTATTTTGACATTTAACATATTTAAATTCCTAAATAAACTCGTTTTGTATAGCCCTATCATTTTCTAGCTGTTATGAAAGCAACTATAATAAAAAACGGGATTATTATATTTTAGGGTGTATAGCATGTTTTTTTCTGAATTGCTTTCGGCAGTTGAATCACACAAACTATTTATCAATCACTAATACTCCACTGAAAGTAATAAAGGCAAGTAATTTGCGAAGCATTCAGCCTTTCATATAGGAATATGATCACTATTGTCTAAATACCAATTGCAAATGTCTACGTTTTACATTTTAATGTTTACAGAAAAATAAAAAATATGCCTAACGACAACTTTCTTGAGCTCCTTTGCACTTTTCCTCATAATGCTTTGTTTTGCAGTTGCTTTCTTTTAAAGTAAAAGACTTGAAATTAAAAAAATTATCAATAAAATAATCTTTCCGTTGTTTCCACAAAACATTTTCATGAATGGCAGAAATGATACCGAGATACAATGAATGATTTTCAAAATGCATCTTCCATTTTGTTTGTTTTAAGTTTCATAAGAAACACAAATTCATCATCAGTTTTGGAGATTTAGGCAGTAAAATTGCATCATAACTACGGTTAAAGCGCCAACACCTAGGGTAGGGTAAAGTAAACTCAAGGATGTACTAATTTCAGACATAACAATTTATTATTATTTCATGACTCAGACTATATACTTCAACAATTGATTTTAGAAAAATACTAGCTTTCTTTGAGAAGATAGAAATAATATTGTTACGAATTTTGTATTTAGATAGGTAATTTTGGTATAATTATAATTAAAATTGTTGTATTTTTCTGTGTTTCACAGCCAGAGACAAATAAACTACACCGAAAAATTAAGAATATAGGGACACGTGCATTTAAAACATTGAATAAATGGGCATTTCAGTAATTTGTATTGAAGTTGAATAAATGTAATTGACTACTATGTTAACTGTAACCGTAATTCCACACTCGTATTGCTTTCGAGTACTCTCGAGAAGCAGGACGTACTAGAAATAGTTCGCGGTCCGATAATAGGTCAATAAAATTGTGCATTCAATCTATTACGAACCCGAACTTATGGAACACTTTTCAGTGTCAAAAATGGGATTGAATGTCTGTGACAAGAGCGATGGATGAGCAACTAAGACAATTGATGACTGAATTTGTTGCATTCCAAGAAAAGATGGAAGGCGCTGTCAACTCCGTTAAAGATGAGATGAAAGTTGATCAAGAATCCGTTAAAGAATCCTTCAAGAGATCCTTTAAGAAAAGATTGAAGCAGGTCAAGAAGAAATGAAAAGAGAAATTACCTGCATAATAGAAAACAAATTTGAGGCTAGAAAGCGCAGAGTAGACGTGTTTGAAAATAAAGTTCGATAAATTGAAGAAAACATTTTTTCTATCAAAGAACAAATAAAAGACAGAGTTTCAGCCGTAAAACAGCGAAACGATTATAGAGTTTCTTCTGTCAAAGAACAAATAGAAGAGACAGTTTGTTGTGCAATGGAGTCGCCAAAGAAGATGATACCTTAAAGAAATTCGTAGAGATTTCAGGGAACAATTTTGATGGCTTTAAATTTTTACCCATGCCTGCTCCTCCCTCTCTGAAGCTATCCCCATATGACGAGAAGACTTCCTGGCAAGTATACAAAACACAGATTTCCATACCGGCGAATGCGAATGGATGGGATTTTAAAGCCAAGGACTGTCATCTCGCCGTTTCTCTCAGAGCAGACGCAGTGGATATTCTTCAAACTCTTCCAGAAAACCAACGGCTATACTTCGAAGCTTTATCTTCTTTAGAGCTACGCTTTGAGAAGAAAAGTTTGAAAGACTACAGGCTTCAATTAAAATTTCGTCAACGGAAGCCCACGGAAACACCCCAGGAGTCGCCACGGATGTTGAAAGCTTGTCTCACCTCGCCTTATCGAAGTGCCCGACAGAAACAAGGGAAATCCTGTCCTACAGTACTTCGTCCACGGTCTCCGGGATCCTGAAGTACAGAAAGCTCTACGAATGGCGGATGTGAAGGATTTAAAAAGCGCTATAGTGTACGCCATGAAATTCGAGGCAGCCCGGCTATTTTAGTAGACTTATAATTAAAATTATTGTGTTTTTCTGTATAATGTATTTTAAGACACAAATTTGAAGAGAAAGCTATGCCGGAAAAGTAAGAATACAGGGGCACGTGCATTTAATAATGAGTTAGTGAGTATCTCGTTAATTTGTATTGAAACTGAATACATGTAATTGACCACTATGTTAGCTGCAACCGTAATTCCACCCTCGTATTGCTTTCCAGTAATTTTGAGAAGCAGAAAGTACTAGAAATATCTCGCGGCCGGTTGAAAACTATTTAAGGTCGAAGAGAGAGCATCTGCTCTCAGTTGCTTAGTTATTTTTGTTGCGAGTTGTTTATTTCTGCTTGAACTAAAATATCTGAGTTAGCTGCCTCTTTAGATGTGCTTGGGATTGCGCTCTGCTTAAAGTTATTAGTAATTTGAAGTGTAACTACTGATTGTATTGTGTGATATTGTAAAAACCTGTACGAATATTTCTGTGGAAAATTTCAGAGTTAGGAAATATTTCAAATTTTTATTAACCTATTATCGGACTTGTGCATTCAATCTATAACGAACCCGTACGCACGTAACAATATATTACGTATAATAAAGTATAATAATGATTTTTAAAAAGTCAGTCGTGAGGAAAAGCTTAGTGTTTTATATGTAAATGTGACATTTATATGAAAATGTAAATAGTCGATTGTAACGTTAGCATTTTCGTTTCTTTAAAAATTACTTCGTCTTTGAAGTGATGGCAACTACTAAAAAAAATTTACCATTAAAAATTCAAAAAATTTAAAAAGCACTTAAAAATATAACGAAGGAAAGCATCACAAAAAAAATCTTCAAAAAGTATTTTTATATCAGATACGTAACGCACGATCTTAGAAATATCTTATATTAATTACACATAGTTGCTAGTGGTCATATAAATCACCATCTAGATATATTATATGAGTTAGATGCATTTATGTAAATTAAAATCCCTATTTTTAAAAAAAAATTGAATGATTTAATTGTTAAAAAGCACATTTACTGCTCTTAAATAACTCAGTTTTTAAAGAATAAGAAACTAATTAAATTTCAAATATTAGAGATCTTGCACTTTTTTGAATGGCAACACACTAAATTTTACTTGGTAATTGGAAGCAATGCACACTGGAATTTCAAACAACCGAACAGCAAAGCAGTTTGCGTAAATAAATACCAGGATGCATCTAATAGCATTTGCCGTCATTATTTGCATTAAAGATAGGAATAGTCTCAGCTGAGCATAAAATACAGCATTTAACATTCTGAGATCAATCGCATTCTTTCCGCATGCTTACTTGCAGTATTTTATGCTTAAAAAATCTTCAATAAAGCATTTCCATAGTTAACATTCTTATTTTCTCTGACCTTCTTTTGTGAACGTCCCTCCTCCCCCCCACGGCATAAAGAATAAAAACGATCAGCTTTAAAAATTATAGAAACTATTTTCTTCTCACTACTAATGATGAATAAAATTTTTTTGGAAACATTGTACGCAAAGTATTCCTAATTATGCTACAAAATTTAAATGGATTTGTAAGAATATCCTGTCATGAACGTTGGAATGATGTCCCCAAAAAGAAAATTTGATAGTAGTTGTTGACGATATTGTAGAATTCCTAAAAACATATTTTTCTGAATTCGCCTGAATTATGAATGACGCATTTTCCTGAATTTGTCTTTACTTGCAGGACAGATGTATCCGGAACCTGGTCGTGAAACGTTAATTCTATAACACTGTAAAATGCAGAATAATAATGAGCAATAATAATGAAACGAGAATAGTATCGATGAGAATAACGAAGAGTAATTAAACGATCAGCTCTAAAAATTAAAGTCTCGAGAATTTTATTGTTTGCAGCATCGGATAGGGGGAAAAATACGTTAAATAAAGTTTCTTGAGATTTTAATGTATTTCTGATTTCTGTTTATGGAAGAGCTTCCTTTCTCTCTCTACAAAACTCTCCGCTTCGAATAATTTTCCTTTTTCGACTTTTAGACTGCAAAATTAGCCAGAAAACGGGCGAATTTATTAATGAACACAGTAGAACCATTAACAGGTTGTTGTGCAGATCTCCAGCAGAGTATTAAAGGTATAGATAGCATAAACATTATTTTGCATTGGTTTTATTCAAATATGTCTCAACTAAATACCTATTATTTTGTCGAGACACTTCTTGATACTGTTGAAAAGCACTGCTGAAAGGTCAAAAAGTAAAGGCTTAAAAATCAATACTTTTCATAACAACTGTGAATCTTTGGAAATCCCCCTTTTGATGACATCATACTACCGTACCCACTTCAGTTCCGCTTGTTAGTTATTAAAACACTCACACCATTTTCGTAAATGTTTGATTTCAAGGGGTGAACGACATAGCTGAAATTCCGTTTCCCGCGGTCATTGATAAACATTAATACTGCGCGGAATTATCCGCTGCAAAAGAATTTAATTTCTTCAACTGAAATAGTATATTTTAATTTTAATGTAATTTCTGATTTTTTAGTGAATTTTCAAAAATTTCGCCTGTTTGAAGCCAATTATTTTAAGACAACATCTTAAATGTATAGGGTATAAAGTTTTGAAATTTTTACAGATTATAAAATAAACTCTTCCCCCTCTTTAAAACAAGAAAAATTATTAAATCGGCGGGTTCCTACTTTTTTTAAATATGCTACAATATCAAACAGAAGGGTAAATATCCGATCTTTTTCAAGATTCTGATATCATTACGTCACACTGTTTTTCTTAATTTCGTATCTCAAAGGCAACAGGATCGATTAGCGTTTAAAATTATTTGCAATGAAATCTACCGTTTCATATTCAATTTTTTTCTATTTCATAAGTTTATGTACATTTTTTCAGTACTTCATTTAGAAAGCTGATTTCCTTAATTAATTTGATTGAAGTGCGAAAAGAATCTTAAAATTCTAGCATCCAAAAATGTATCTATTATAAAGATTTGAAATTTTCAATGGTTGTGAAACAAACTCGTCACCTTTTCCTAAAATAAAAATAATTTTAAAACATTAATTAGATGACTAAGATTTGGTAAATCTAGCTGCATTTTCATAAGATGTTAATTAATTTTCTCAGGGTATTTGTCACAATGGAGAAAACTTCGCCATTTTCCATTTAAGCTATCCCCTAAAAAGCTGCAGATATCAAATTTTTCACGGATTCTTGTTCTGGTGAGGCGAGTTTTTCAAAATTTAAGTTCAGCTCCTTATAATTTTTTCCTAAAAAGTTAAGATGATTTTTCTCAAACATCTTTATCTAATGAAGAAACTAAAACTCTCAAAATTTTATTGATTGCAGCATCGGATAGCGGAAAAATATGTTAAATATAGTTTCTTGAGGTTTTAGTGTATTTCTGGTATTTTAGCAAAATCGCTAGATTTTTATTTTCACCGTTGGACCCGAAAGATTTATTCAAAGTAAAAGAGTGACTATTCATTGTTGAAAATGACTCTTCACTTGAGTAATTTGATTGATAACGTATCATTGAGACTAGAAAGATGAAGATTAAAAAATAAATAAATAAAACGTAGGTTTTTTTCCTAGCCCTAAAGGAGTCCTGAATGGAATATTAACCTCGAAACGGTATTTTGGGTGAATCATTAAAAACGACGTATCACTTTTCAAATTGTTCTCACTAAACGTTATCGCCCTGTATACACGGCATGAATATATGCATGTTTCTAACACTGCGGAAAAAACTACGGTATTTAGAGCCATCCAGTTTTGATTACCATAGTCCTCCAACCGAACATGGGCTCGTGAAAGCCCGAATTTTGAATTTCTAATTTGTTTTGTTATCTATTTCATATTTTGTAAAACTTTAACAAATTTTTTGACTAACAAACTCAACGATTTCAAACTGAGCAATGGCAACACTGCACGGAAAAGATATTTTTATCTTCAGCGCATGAGACTGTCTATCGGAAATTCTAAAGAATGCTGTTTTTAAATATTTCATGATACATCTGTTGAATTAAATTTTCTGTGATTTACATACGAAGAACATGATATTTAATAAATAAAGGTAACAACAAAGCGTTACAAAAAAAGCTTCTTTAGTTCTTTAGGCGCAGTATAAAATCTGAAACTTTCTTTTTTTAAGAGATTAAATAATTCTGTTTACGAAATTCATCTGCGGTTTTATATCACGATTATTAAAAGTTTGGTCGCCTAACCATCCAAATAGAATAATCGAATTGCTTTGTCAAAAGTATAAACCATTATTTACCCCATGCTTTTATTATTCCTGATATAAAATAGTAAATGAATTTTCTAAACCGAATTATTTAATCTCTTGTTCCCATTAAACTATATAAAAAATTATTTTCATCAATAATTTTATGAGTGTTAAATGAAAGCTTATTTCACAACAATATTTTTTAAATCAATCAGATTAAAACTAAAAAAAGGGTTATTAAGAACTGCATTTGTTGTTGTGAAATCGTTTAACCTGTTATTCAGTAAAACACAGGTTAAATCTAAAAGTTAAATATCCTTAAGCTTTGTCAAATGGCAAAACAGTGGCACGGGGAAGATAAAAGTATTTTACTTTTGGCAATGGCAGCCCGTTGCTATTAAATAGCAGAGTTGATTGATTAAATTTGACAGGTAAATATCGTACACAATTTACTCAATAAGAACAATCTGGAGCTTAGGAGATAAAAATATTTTATTTCGAACGGTGGCAAAACAGCAATGCTTTTAAATTCGTAAAAGCAAAATTCATTAAATTCGAAAAATGCATAAAATGAATACAAAAATTTAAAAATTAAAATCTTAGTCTTTGATGTGCATGTGCTCGCATGAAGACTGTGTGTGTATTCAGAACTGAATTTCTTTACGTGCCGCAGTTTTTCCATACTGCGAGGAACAAGCAAATAAATGTATATATATACGTACGCACGCACATCCACTAAAGAGCCAAAACATTATGACCACCTATTCAATAATGTGTTGCGCGACCTTTGGCCTGCTGTTTTAGCTGCAACTCGTATTGGAATGGCTGCCACAAATGTTTGGTAGATGACTAAAGACAGGTTGTGCCAAATGACAGAGATCACACAAAGTCGAGAGATTCCGACATGCTGGTGTTTGAGCTCTGAACTGCCGCTCCATGTAATGCCAACGATAATTTATTGGGTTAAGATCAGGCGAGCTAGGTGGCCAGGACATTAATAGGAAAACATCCTTATGCTCCTCGAACACAGCTCGAGCCTTGTGATATGAGGCGCTGTCCTGCTGGAAGATTTCATTTCTAAGTGGAAAGGCAGACACTATGTAAGGGTGAAACTTATCCTCAGTAATGTTCAAATAGTCCGCAGCTTTCATGGTCTGTTCTACCACAACTAAGGATTCCACAGTCGTTCATGGTAACGTCCCGCAAAGCATAATACTGCCAGCACCAGCCTTTGTGTGACCTGTTCTACAGGGGGGAGCAACTGTTCGCCTGGAAGATGGTGTACCCTGACACGACTATCGACGTGATGTATGAGAAATTGTTATTCATTCCTCCAGGCAACTGTCTTCCACTTGTCCAGTCAGGATGTTCCCTGGACCCACTGTACACCGTAGGTGTAGTTGACAATACGCTTGGTCAACTGAGGCACACGACTGGGACATCTGCCGCGTAGTCCCATATCCAACAGTGTCCGCTGAGCTGTGTGTTCCGAAACTCTTGCACTTGGACCTACATTGCTTTAGGCTCTGGCTCCGATTTTGATGTATCATGCGGCACAATATCCGGGGTTCGTTTTTGACGACGGGTGGAAGTCCAATACTTTGGCGTCTTTTGCTGAGTTCACCGTCATTTTTTCCCTTTGCATAAATATTAACAAGGGCACACCAGGAACAACCTACCAGTCGCGTTGTTTCGGGGATACTCTTTATAAGATTTCGGGCCATTGCGATCTGCTGTCTATCAAATTCGCTTAGATTAGCAGCCTTTCATATCATTCGCATAAGTAAGTGCAAGAATGATTCATTACCTTTTCCAGCAGCAGCTAAATACCATTCCCACTAAATCACGTGCACTTCATGTCACCTTGACAAGTTGATTGAAAAATGTGGACATAGTCATACGTTTTTCGTTCTGCAGTGTATATACATGCTGTACCATAAGTGAACTTCTGAGATGGACAGTAATCAGACCAGTGGTCTTTTAAATATTTCTTTTAAAGCTTAACAAAGATTTCTGGATTAATAAAAAGTAAGAAATCAATACAGTACAGCCATAGCAGAAAAAGCTTCCACAACGCAGATCAGACAGTCGCTTTTGGGCTTTTGGGCGACTTCCACTGCATCTCTCTAAGCATAATTCTCCGCACAAAAAACCTTTTTCTTTTCTTTTACGTTAGTGTCGCAAGAAAACTGCACAGAAGGGTTTCCTTAACACGCTTCCTTTTTTAATTTCCTTCCGGTCATTTAGTGGACACTTGGTGATTCGTTCCCTCGAAAACAGGATGTCCTCTACTGTAAAACTGACGTTCCATCAAAAAACGAGGATCGTTACAACTCCCTTCCTCCCCCGGGAGGGAGGGTTTGTAGAATTCCAATTTCTCTTGCTTAATTATCACTGCTAGAAGCACATAAAGTCAACACTAAATAACGAATATAAACACAAACATTTTACACTACGCTGGGTTAAGTACCAAGGATAAAACAAAATATGAACTTATATTGAGGCCAGTATAAAAAAATATAAACAATTACTAAGAACTAATCTTAATCACACACGTACAAAATAGAGTCTTACAGTTTTCTGCTAACTTGTATATAATATGCATTCTTAAATCTCATATTGGTTATACACCTATGCAGGCGAAAAGGAAAGTCTTAGAGATATTTGATTATCAATTTTTGGTAACCTCTCTGCAGAAACACGAATCTTGAGACGGAACTACTTCACTTAGTCTCAAAATAATCATATATAATTATCTAACATTAACATAAAGAGGAACCACTTCATTATAAGTCTGAGTTACGGAGGAGTAGCTAGGGGTTTTAGCGACAGGGGACATATGAAGATCTTGCGCCCCTTTCTGTGTGCCAAATATGGAAAACGTTTCATTCTAAAATTTCGTAACATCCGTTTGGCGCCCCTGGATGCTGCGCGCGGAGACAGATGTCCCCCCTTCCCCATCCTAGCTACATCACTGTTGATTTACATCATTTATGAAATAATTACGACCATTCCCTTTAGGCATCTCAGCGTAAAGAAGTGGCAAAATAATGAATATTTCTTTTTCCCTGGTAAATTTACGATACATTTTGTTTTGGACAAACCACTTCTGAAATTTTCAGACTCTGTCAAATCTACCGAGAATTTGTCTGGTAGGTACGAGGCCAAACTCGGCATAACTAAAGTTTCTTTAGAAATTCCCATTCTGGTGGAAGGATTCAGTAATGCATCCACCTCAGTAACAAAAGTGGAATCTTCTATTGGAGCGATCTCCGAATATTTGGAGAACAAACAAGGTGCGATTAGTATATTTTTCCTTCTTCTAAGTGGGGTAGGAAA
>KK116576.1:476947-523182 GCA_000611955.2 Stegodyphus mimosarum
TACGTTTATTTCTTGAACTGCTTCGAGAGTGACCAGTGATTTTAAATCCGCACTTTCTTTTTGCAAGTTAGATAACTGTGCCTTGTTTATTGAAAGAAGGGGCAGTTTGTTCACCTCTGCGTCAGGCAGGAGCAATTTTGCCTCCCTCAGTTCTTTTGTTCGGGACGAAGAGTGGCCTGCTTCTGTAGCTACGGCCGAAATTTCCTCTGCAGCCATAAACAGGTCACTTCCATTCTTTTTTGGTAGTTCCCTCGATTTCGTCCTTCGACTGATGGAGTTTCTGAACTCCAGTCTCCCCCGCGTTTACTTGAAAGGAAAGTACATCGAATTGATTTTTTTCTAATTTTACGGCCTTCCGGTTCCCTAGAAGATAACGTCCTTCATCAAGCTCCTTTCGAATGACCTCCGCCTTCGTTATTATCCATCCAAATTTCCCTTCTATTTTGACTTGTGTTAAGCGTAAACCGATTGGAGCTGCTTCAAATGACTTTTTACCCAAACAGTTTCGTCCGTCAGCATCGAAGAAGTGATGCATTTGTTGCAGATTACATTAATAGATAATCCAGTTCCTCAACACTGAAGGATCGAACCCGTTCACTTTAGCCATCGTTATGTACGGGGCTAAATAATCTTCTTCATTCTCCTGCACCCTATTTATAATAGCTGGTGATTTGAAATCTTTCTGTAATTTCGGACATTGTGGCCTTAAGTGATCAGTTGAGCCACAAGAATACCATATAAATGGTTTACATACATCAAAACGACGTTCATTCTGATTTCGGAAGGTTTCCTTTTCTTCAAAGGCATATCTAGCTTCCCCTTCAGACTGGTGATACTTTTGCGAATCTCTTGAATTTGAATCATTTTGATTGCTCTTTTGTGATTCCAAACTATGAACAGGAGAGATCTTCTTCCGAGGTTCTCGTACGTTTTCATATTCTTCTAATAATTATGTTAACTTATTTGGAGACGTTATCTTCGACCATTCGTCAGTAAAATGCTGGCGCACTTCAAAATTTATTCGACGCTTCATTTGGTCCGTTATCATAAGATCTTTTAAAAGTTCAATATCTTTATTTCCAAACCTGCAATCCATTCTTCAAAATAACTTCTTAATTCAAAAGCAAAATCTCTCCAAGTGGTTTGAGTGTCCTTCTGGGATTCCGTAAATTTGATGCGAAATTTTTCTGGACTAAGCTTAAACCTTAATCATCACCACTTAATCACGTGCTCTTCACATCATCTTGACACGTTCGTTGAAAATGTGGGGATGGTCATAAAATTTTGACTCCTCAGTGCATATACATGCTCAGTGCACATAAGGCTGATTTAATATTTAATAAATAACTATCTCGTAATTACTGTTGCCATCCACAAATATCGAGAAAAATCGAGGTTTTACCAGAATATTCTAATAAATAAATAAAAAGCTTATAAAAGAAATACCTCATCTCAGTTGTAGTTGTAGCTGTTTACAGCGAACTGCTGTTTGTTTACTTAATGCTGTGATTGATTGTAGTGAATTAACTTTATCCGTTTTGAATTGAATTCTGTTTAACGTTTGAGATATTGTGATATTGTACCAATATCTCTGAGGAAATATTTCAGTATTTTGTTTTATTTATTGTGAAAAGAATAAATTTTGTTAGCTTTTTAACGACTTGTGCATTCAATCCATTAGGAACCCATACATATTTCTTTTTCTCCCTTTTTTTCACCATATTATTAAATTTCATTTTTAAAATCATTACTGAAAGAAAAATATTATACTAGTTCCCTTAAGTGTAATATAAATCACTTCATATAAGTAGCTCCGAGATTTTACGTCTTGCAGTCTATAAATCTCTACTGCACATAAATAGCTTTCAGAAATTTTAGTTGACATAAATTGCAAATAAGTTTCTGGAAGAGTCACATTTTGTCGAAAAGAGAAAATGACAGATTTTTTTAATGGCGAGCACTAGCCGTTTTTAGGCTTTCGCAGAAATTCAGAATCGGGCCCTTCGGTAATGCAGTCGGCACCCCTAATCACTATACCGTCTGGACGCCGAAGGTGATTAAAACTATCGTAAACAAGAAAAATTAATTTCGCGAAATTTGTATAATTACAACAGAAAGTCAGTTCAAAGTGTTACAACTTAGATTGCTACCAAACAAAATCCATGCATACATTGATACAGCCAGCTCATTCCACTTTAGCAATTGAGTCAGAGAGTTTATGTCTTTGGTCCCTTATTGATATTTTAATTTTTGAGACTGATAAGCATTTTCATGAGTGCAAAGGTAAGATACTACGTTATTATTTCATGAGAATAATGTCATGAGAATAATGTAGTGTAATATTTTTCCATTATCACTCAACTAACAGTTAATAAATCATTGAATAATAATAAATCTATCACTTAATAGCGAATATCACTGAATAACACAAAATAAATATTTAATCTACAAAAAATCTAGAAAAATTCCATTATCCAGATTTTTCGGGTATCCAGACAGACTGTATTTTATTTTACATGGAAAATTCTACTGTATTTACTCTGAGATTTTCACTTTTTTACGTATAAATCAGTAATTTATTATGATGTGTAACTGGATAAATCCACCATAATATACTGTGTCTTTGTAATTTTAAGAAGAAGAAAAAATCTATCAAGCAGCTACATATGTGGAATTTAGCTCTCTTCGCTATCTTTCAATGTAACTAGATGTACTTAAATGTTAATCGTAGCAACTTCTGGCAAAGACTTGAAGATCAACACAACAGCGGAAGGGTGTAAAAGACCTTTTTGTTGAAAACAATATTTTACTGACCGCACGAGCTCAAGTGCTTACAGTCACCGACCACTTGCGATGCGAAACTCAAAAGATACCGTAACACTAAAGTCATAGGTAAGATTAGTGCTAAAGTCATAGGTAAGATTAGATAATTCAGTTTAATCTACCAGGTTGACACTTAACCTACACCGATAAAATAATAATTCAGCGGCAAGAATGCGAGCTGATATTCAAGTTAACAGCTGTAAAAAATAATAACGTGCGCTCACAATAGCGAAACCACGCTCTGACTAAACGTTTCACCACGTAAGTTTAATGCATTTGTTCGTCGTAAATAATTTACATCTTGACGAAGAAACACGAGGGGTATCAGGTTAACAAATTAAAATAACTATTAGTAAAAATAAATGAAACCCTACACAAATAGTATGTAAATTTAGGAAGATGAAAATTCAGGGTATGACTTGATGGTGAAGATCGTTGATAAAGATGGATAAAGTTTTAAATGGCAATTTAATTCTTGCGCTTACAGAGATAATTTTTATTTCAGCATAATTCCTAGAATAATAAACATAACGAGGCAATTCCACAGCATTACAGTTGGCAATAAAGAGAGGAAGAAGATTATGTGTTAATCGTATAGGAGAGAGAAGAAAAAATTATGATACCTTATACAATCATAATTTTGTTCTTCTCTCTCAACGTTGAAGCTCTAAATAAGAAAGCATAGTATCACTTCTTTATTACGAAATTTAAAAGTTTTAATTTGAACACTATTTTTTAAATGAGTTCAGTTTAAATACTTCGTATGTATGTAATCAGCATTATATACGAATCATATGATAGCTATTAATTTTGAAATAAAGCATTAAAAAAAGATTTATCATGACTGAGAAAATAACAAACTTTTAACAACTATGAAGGGAAAACATTTAAAAAAATTTAGGTTATATTACAGAATCTTTTATATTGCACATGCTCACGCGTACACATATAGTATATATAAAATACAAACAGAAGTTACGTACCAGTTGCAGTTTAGGTGAATGGAAAGACTTTCGGTTTATATAAATGAACCCTTGGCTTTCCAGTCAGGGTCAGAAACTAATTGATAAGTGGATACCATCTACAGCGTCAGTGATACCATGAAATTTAAATTTTTGATTAAACCCGAATTAAATTTTGTTCAAAAGTATTCACTGAAAATTTTGTCCATTTGATGAAAGCACAAGAACAAACAGCATCTGTTACTCCTTCGGGCAAGTCTAGATTTTTAAGATTAAGAATTTATTTTAAACCATGTAAGAATGAAAAAAAGAATTTGACTCATAAATGTCAATGTCATTTTGCAATAACTACCCTGATTTATACGTAATGATTTCTTTAGATATTTAAAAAATATATATGCGATTGGTCAGTTTGGTCAGTCAGTGACCTTAACTTAAGCATTTTGATTTTAAAAATACTATTTGCTGTCGAAATTTTGTTTTTATCAAAAATTCCATTTCTTTCAGACATATATACAAAACAAATTCAAAAATTTAAGATTTACCATTAGTGTTAATACTAATTTTAACAGATATTTTTGCTAAGTATATTATTAGTCCAAAGGGGCTTTGTTCCTGAAGGACTATTGTTTTCGTTTTGCGATTTTGAGCTGAAACTCTCTGAATGTCCGTTTCACTTTTGAAATTGTTGCCACCAATATTATCGCCCGGTATTATATTTGAAGAAATTAAATAATGAAGGATCTTTATTAATGCATGTATATTTCTCTCATTGTGATAAAACAACGGTACCTAGAGCTATCCAGTTTTGAATGACGTAATCCTGCTGCGAATATGAGCATCTGGAAGCCCATTCCAATTTGGAATTTGTTTTATTATCGATTTCATATTTTGTAAAACTTTAACAAATTTTTGATTAACAAACTCAAGGATTTCAAAGCGAGCAATAGCAACGTTGCACAGAAAAAACAATTTTATCTCCAGCACGTGAGACTGAGCATCGGAAATTCTAAAGATTTTGCGATGTTGCCCTTGAACTGAACTTTATTTAAGTGCAAAGAATATCATATTTAATAAATAAAGATAACACGCAAAATGTTAAAAAAACGCCCCTTTGGACGTAATTTAAAATCTGAACCTTTCAGATTTTTTTTATTATTATTATCATTTTCTAACTCGATGGGTGCAGCTGTAGCCAATTTGGGAGTCATTTTATTGGGTGTATATGGGGTTTGAAGCCTGACTCTTGACCATTTTGTGTATAAGTTACCCTCGGTTTAGTTGAACTGTGCCTATCGGTATTATTAGAAGGTTTGTTCTTGGGAAACTTCAGATATAAACCGCTTCAGGACGAGCAGTTTCTGCTCATAGGCTTTTCTAATCTTTCTAGGTGAGCGAAAAAGCAGATCGTCCTATGGGGTAGCGAACACTTAACCTATCGCCGCGCGAAGTAATGGTTATCAAAATAATGGTGCCGCTGTTTTCAGTTATAGCCTTGTGGTACTTAATTCTTAGGCGCGCATTTTTCCATTGTTATTGGAAAGTGTAAGCTTCATAAATTTTCTCAGCATAATCATTCTTGATGACCTGAGCCTGCAATAAGGACAAGGGTGCCTTGGTTTTGGGTCTATAAACAGGAAAACTTTACTGATGGAGAAACCTCTCTATAAAAGTTGCTAGACTGTTCTGTCTTTGTTCATGTCAGTAGGTAAACTATATATAAAGGCGTTACCATCCACTTGCATCTGGATTAATTTACCCAAATGCATAAAATCGTAGCGTAGACCTCCTTTACACTCCGAAGCAGAAGGAAGAACGAGTAATTAATTTGTACTTATTTTATACGTGGTTAAACCACGAATAAATTACTCATTTATAAATCCATTTTGCTTCCCATGCTCTGTTAGGCCTCCCGGTCTGGTCTTATCCATATAAGATCAGCAGAAGAATGTGCTAACTGCACAGAATTGTACATTACGTCAAATCATGAATGCCCCGTGGTATGTGCGAAATAGTAAAATCCATAAAGTATTGAAATTTTGTCAAATAAGAACTTATTTTTATGAGCTTGCTAAAAATTTTCGTGTTAAACAACGCAATATCTTTTTGAACTTTGAACTTCTTTCTTCGGCTAGTACCGACTTCATGAAGTCTTGACTAGTAGATAAAATAGTTTCCAGTGGTCTTTTGCCGTAATAAAATAACGAAATTATGCCCCTTGGCATCAACACCTGGAGGCGCCAAATCCTTCATATCAAAGGCGAGAAATTCTTCATGTCGAAGGCGAGAAATTCTTCATGTCATGATTTTCATAGCAATTATAGTAATGCAATTCTAAGCAACTATAATTCCATACCAATTCAACTAATATTTACATGGCATAAGAAGCTATTTCCACAGCAATTTGGGGCATTTCTAAGCATCTGGTCAGTCAAACAAGCGTCTAAGAAGCAATTATCGAAAATGGCATTTTTCATAGCATATTATGGCAATTCATTTCCAAGGTTGGAATAGCAACAAAACGATGTTAAAAGAAAAGTAATTAATTCAGGTATAAATGCAATTATTGTTGATAAAGGGCATAAGCATAATCTTTAACTTCAGAAGAGTTTTTGCAGTTGTTCTGCTTAGTCGGTGTCGCGATTCATACTGAATCCGATCCAATCCGGTCAGGTACTACCGTATTATCGCGTGAAGTGCGATGTTACAGGCTCAGGGAAACTTTCGCCCAGTGGGCACATGACATTATTAGGAATGGACTGTTGCATTGGGAGGTTAAAGGTGAATAGAAAGTGGGTGGTCATAAGCTACAAGGCTCAAAGAAGAGCGGAACAAGACAAGAAAGAACCTAAGAGCAGCAAAGGTAACTGAGCAATATGATGTGTTTATGTGAAATAAACAGAGACAAATCATGCATCTGACAAGTAGTAAAACTATTTGATAAGCTTTATTTAGAGCAAGTATAGTACATAAATCAGTTTAAAGAAAATTAATGTCAAATAAAATACAGAAAGCAAGGAAAAAGTTGCAAGATAATACTTAGATATGAAAATAAAATATATACAATATATACAGCTATGTACAAAACGTGTGCAATCCTCCTCTAGGATCACATAGTCGAAGACTTTTGGTTTAAGTGGGGACACTTTTGTTTAAAAAAACTTGTTATTCATTATGTGCAGGTACGTAAGAATAGGCTCAATCTTTAAATCCCTGTTCAGGGTCTTATTTGAAACAAGATAATGAGAATTTGTCATTGTGCGTAGGAGCTTGTTCAACGTGACTTGCAGTTTTTCCAGTTCCTTATTTCTGATGGTGACCCATGCCGGCGATGCATATGCAAAAATCGGCATGATGACCGCAATGGGAAGTGTATTTTCCTCCGTAGATCTAATTTGCAACAGTCAGAATTCAGCAACAGGGTAAGATTCTGAACTGCACCTATCGTCTTCGAACATAACTTACATGGTTCTTTCAATTAAATTTAGTGTTGAAGACTATACACATACCCATAGCTTTTCTGACAATCGGTACTTCGGTGTTGAAATGTTTAAGACTTGAATTAATAAGCGTGAGTGCTTCTTTCGTATAATTAACAACTGAGACTTGTCAACATTTATGCTTATTCGCCATTTGCGACACCAGAATTCTAACTGCAAAATTCATTGTAACTGCTGGAATGCGAGTTGGGCATACAGACTTCACCACTACAGCAGTGTCGTCTGCACAGCACCCTAGGAAGTAATTATAATCTAAGTTGGCTTTTGGCAGGACGGCAACATAATACAGATAGAGTATGGGGCCAAGGATCGATCCTTGGGAAACACAGGCTTTAATTCGTTTAAATTCTGAAACGCCATTGGCAATGGAGACGTAGAATTTTCTTCAGAACAGAAAGGATTGAATTAATCTGATAAGTCCAGGTGAAAATCCAGTGTTCATGAGTTTGAAAATAATCCCCTCATGCCAGACTCAGTCGAACACTTTCGCCACGTCTAGCATGAGCATGGTCACATTTTGATGATTGTGTAGAGGGCTTCCAATGTAATGATATAATCTTACGAGCTGCGAAATAATACTCAGATAATCTCACGAACTACGAAATACGAAGTGCTCCACTGGTAATTTATCTACTGGTTCCATTGGTTTCAAAATTATCCACTCGTAAATTTTACCAAGGGCTGGAAGAAGGCTCATTGGTCTGAAATACTCAGGCCCGGTTGTATCTTTACCTGGTTTGGGTAGAATGATCATCTTAGCACTTTTCCATGAGCTTGGGAAATAAGCATTAGTGATGCATGCATTTAATGTTCTTGCATATATCGTGATGATCCCGGGTGGTAGGCTTTTAACTGCAACATTCGTTATATTGTCATACTCAGGTGTCTTTATATTTCTTAGTCTTGATAATATTATGAATTTCGCTTGGATTAGTGAGCTCGAGATCATTAAAATTAAAATGAGTCTGTAGCCAATCTTTCACACAGTAACTCACATCATAAACAAATTCCATGTCACATGGGTTATCATTGGCTTTAAATTGTTCTTCAAAATAATCTGCTAAGATGGAAGCTTTTTCTTTGTTCGTTAAGGCAACTTTGTCGTCTGTATAAATTGGTTTGGAAGGTGTAGGCTTGTTTTTAAGTCTCTTCACGAAGAAGCAGAAGGAATTATTGGGCTCATTAAAGCTGATTACTTTCTCGTCCCATACTTCTTTTTCTGTGTTCTTTAATTAGCTGATTGTTCTGTTTAGCCTGTTGAGATTTTTCTTGGCATTCGGATCCCAAGATCTTTACCAGTTTTCCTTAAGCTTATTTCTCTCCTTTATTAATTCCCGTATAAGTAAGGGTAGCTTATCCGTGTAATGATTATCCGGAATCGTTTTAGTAGTCTTATTATAGGCGGTATTAAATTGCAGTGGTGAGCTGACTTATAACAAAATGTATGTCCTGTGGAGTCTAGACTACAAGTGCTTGGAATTTTTCCCCATTTGAGTTTGTCTTAGCCACTCTGTGTTTTTAGCATTGAAGTCACCCGCTAAAATAACGGGTCTATCTAGTTTTAAAAGATCCTTGAGCATGCTTTCTTCTAGTAGGTAAAGAGGTTGGTTATACAGAGAAGTAAAATAGACTATTCCATAGTGAGGAAATTAGTGTCTGTTAAAGTGAGAAAAGTAGTATCTGTTGTATCTGTTTCTCATTAATAAAGCAGGATTGAAGAGCGTTTCTAACGTAGATGGCCACTCCCCCATCCCAGTTTAAACTCTGAAGTTAAAATTCGGCGTAGCACGAGTTTCAGTTAGCATTGCAATGTCGATCTCATGCGGGACTTCACAGTTGGCACATCATAATAGAATTTCTTTATTGCCTTTGTCAGGGCAGTCTCTTGACTGATGGCCCTTTCCACAACGAACATATCTGAGAGCGTAGCTACACCCAGCCTGGGTGTGGCCAAAATCTTGACGTCTGAAGCATTGGAAGTGACCTTGACGCCCCTTATATTCATGAATTCTAGTCGGCATATCACCCAAATATCTTCGAGTCTTCGATTAGTTTGTCCGTTTCTGCGACGAGTCATTTGTTTTACATTATGACAGTAAAATAAACTTTCCATATCGAATTCAATTTCGTCGAATTCCGTACGTGATTAAGTCCCTATAACGACTTTTATGTGTCTGTCTTAACGTAAGAGTGGTGCTCTATATAATAATCATTCAACACTTTAACTATTCCGCAGTAACTTTCCGAGTTTTCTGCAAAAACTTTAATGGCACCCGCTATTTGCTGACCGTAAAACTTAAATTTGTTTTGGTGGAAATTGATTTAATTGCCTCCCAGTACATTTTACTTTGAGTGTGACTGGTGGGATCTTAGATTTTTTATATGTTCATCCACATTAGCGGGACTATTATTGGCGCTGTTAGAATTTTGTTCTTTATCCTCTGTATTTATTTCCATATCGGAATTTTGGATATGCATGTTGTCAATCTGTTCTGATAATTTTGTAACTGAATTTTCAGTAATATCGGTGTTTTCATTAACCGTATTTTCACTGAAGTGATTTGCGTTTAATTTGCAAATTTCATTTTCATAAAATTAAAACGGCTACTTTCCGTTCTTACTTGTCTGGCCACCCCTTCTTCTTATAGGAGTTTCATCTTCTGAACTTGTTTCCTGGTCAAGTAAGTGATTTTCCCTTTTCAACTTCACTTAAAGAAAATTCATGTAATTTAATGGAGCTACATTCTCGACCATTATCATCTATCCGAACACGAGGCTCATGTGAATATGTATCTTTGACTGTTTTTTGCTTACCACCATATATTTTTCCTTAAATAATTGTTTATGAACTGCCTGTAACACTGAACTGAGTAGTGAGAATCTAACACAATGAGAGAAACGTCAGGTGAGATCTGATGCCTAATCTCATGCTTTTGAGTGGAAAGATTAGTTATTAGTTATTGGCTGTTGAGGTGACATGGGGAATGTAGCAAACATTGAGATTAGCTTGAATACTTAAGTATAGTAAAAAGTAATAAAATAATATATAGATCTTGAGTAAATGCGAGTAAATAAGTAGATAAAATAGTATAAATGTATAAATTCATAAGGTAAAGTCCATAAGCCCTCTTTACAGGAAATCAAAGTCCATAAAAAAACCTAGTTTGTCAGGTGAGGTAAAAGTAACAAAAATGATAAGTTGAAATATTTGCAATATATATAGTTGCCACCATAAACATTATGGTGGATTGATCTCAGTAGTTTTACTACATTCTTCTCCATTGGGTCATAATCAATTAATCACTGATATTTGTAATTGCTACATATGACGATTTCGCATGGATTCTGTTGAAACTAAATAACGTTTGCACAATCTGAGTTCAGAAAACAAAACATTTATTTTACATATTTTTAAAGAAATAACGTTCTGAAAAAACAGGTTTCATCCGCACAATCAACCGATGCTCTCAATTCAAAAGCATTACGCCATCTAACTTGGCACACATCCAAAAGAACAAACTAAAGAATTACGGAAGCGTTGTTGCCACACAGGAAAAGAAATATAGTTACAAACTTCACACAATAATAAGACAAAAACACACTTTTAAAAAATACATAATAACAATAAAAATAGTAATAATAAAATTCTTATTTCAAAATAAGCAATATTGTCTTGATTATGCAACAGATTAAAAAAAATTGTGTGCCATGATAAGAATTCTGTTATGGACAGATTCAATTCCAAGATCAGAGGGTATTTTGAGCATTTTTTATATACCAGGGCGCATTCACAATTGTACGCAGTATTTTATTCTGTAAAATATTAATTTTCAATCTTTCAGTTTTATTGGCGGCTGCCCATGCTGGAACCGCATAACGCAAAATGGGCCTAATTAATCATATACATAACATTTTCTTAATTTTCAGACTTAATTTTGATTTCCTTCTCATAATTCAGTATATTGTCATGAAGGCAGAATTTCCTTATTTATCATATGCGTGATATGATCTTTAAAGCTGAGAGTCATATCCACATAGACCCTTAAATATTTATATGAATCCTCTACTGGGATGATTGTATTGTGAATACGGATGTCTGTGTTGATCCGCATACATCTTTTATAACGTCGATAAAGTACAACACAGCATTTAGTGGCATTTAGATTAAATTTCCACATCAAAGATAGAAAAAAGTCCATTGTAGATGGAAAGCACTCTGCCGATATCTGGCGCCTTCTTATGTTTAGTTGATCCACCACTGGAGATTTAGTTTTAATTGCAAGGAGAATTGTGAATTTGGTCATGTCCGAAATGGGGCCAACCAGGATCTGTTAAGGAAAAAATACTGTCAAATTTGCATTCAACAGTTTTGTGCCTGGATTTCACTACAGGTGATCGATTAAATTAATTAAGTGGCCAACATATGATCTTCTATAATAATCATATTCTATTTTTTCATATTGCAAGATGTCACGGAAGTTAGCAAAGCTGTTACACTTTGATAGCTGAAGATTTCTCAAATAATTTCTAGTTTAATTTGTTTATTTAGTTGGCGATGTAATCTATTTTCAAATATCTGTGCAGGTTTTTGTTCCGTATGAAATGAGAAGCACCGGTGATGATTCGGAAAAATTTTTTCTGGATAATCTGTAATTTTTAATGTCGTTCTTAGTCGCCTTAGCCCAAATCCAGGATGCGTAGGTAGAATCGGGCGAATTATGGCAGTATAAATTCTCTTCTTCCGAACGAGATTCAATCTAGAGAAATCAGAAAGAAGTAAATAAAGTTTGCGTATAAGTCTGTAGGCCTTTCCTTGAATAATGATATTGATATGGGTTGTCTATGTGAATGATCTATTTAACGTTATTCCAAGATATTTGGCTTTGTTGACGATGGGAATATGTTGACCAAATAGAGATACAGAGTCGGTACAGAGTCCTGTAGCTTAAATTTTCTGATGAGTAATATCTGTAATTTGGTCGGATTGATACAGATTTGCCCTTTAGAACACTAATTTTCGACATCGGACATTGTAATTTTTGTAGCGTATGATTTGGTTTCTTGGATTTTTGAACGAGCGCGGTGTCGTCAGCATAACTTGCTAATAAGAAGTTGTAATCGTCTGAGAAGTTAGGGAACTCGCACACATAAATAAGAAAGAGTATGGGGCCCAGGAGTGAACTCTGGATAACGCCACCTCGGATGGGATAGGGGGAGTGCATTAGTCTCCAAGCTTAGCTGAGAATGTCCGATTTTCCAGGAAGGACTTCAGGATTGAGATGTATTCTCGAGGGAAGTTGAGCTGGATAAGTTTATAGAGCAAACCTGTATGCCAGACGCGGTCAAACTGAAAACGTTTTCTAGATCATCCGCCATTAAATTTGCAATCTCTGTCTCCGATTAATGATCAATCGGATGAATACATCTCGTTCTATCATTTCTTAGAGAATTTGCTATCTTCCACGCGGTGTTATGCTGAATTTCTATATTTTCTAGTAATTAATTCTATTTTTGAGTTCCGTAATTTATTACATATTGTTTAATTTTTCTGTTGAGGTAGTTGACGTGGCTTTTTACTCTAGGATTTCTTGTTAATTACTAAACTTTTCTAGTGCGATTTCGCAGTTTAATAAGACCCATAATACTGTTTGGTAAAATGAGATAATTTTTTGCTTTGCTTGATAAGATGCATTTTGAATGGCGCGTTGCATTTTATAAGTGAGGATGTAAACATCTTCTTCTATATCTCCACAGTGTGTGTAATTGGTCCTGCTAGCAATTTGTCGAAGCTGGTCTTAGGTCTTAGGTCATATTGACGTAAGTTGTGTATGACCCGGAGGTCTTTACCACTCTATTTTGTCCTTTTGGAAGCCTAAATTAAAAATTCGAAGTAACCACCTAAGTTACGCGTTAAAAACTAATCAGTAAATTACTGTATTCCAATGAAAACTGAAAGGGAATAGGGAGAATTAGATTAATGAAATTTCTCTAATGAAAATGTTAAATATTATTTAATTAATTTTCAATACATTTAGAGTCAGGTGTTAGGTTATCTTTATATGAAAATTAATTCCATGAATTCTTGTTTCTTGTTTAGCTGTGGTGGGTTTACCTCGCTGGCAATAGGTTTTGATATGCAAATGTGCAATTTATAAAAATCAATTATTGCAATATACTTAGGTTAAAATATTAAAAGGAAAGGTATACTTAATGTGCAATCCTATATGACTTCATATTTAATGGGTTAAAGATGTATCTCTAATTGGTTAAAATACCAAAAGGAACGCTATAGGTATGGCTTCCTGTCATCACCAATATTATCAGTTCGGTTAATCTGAAAATGTTATGTATGTAAATTGATTCTATAAGTAATTAACTGCTTCTGTTTTTATTTGTGGTTTTGATTTACCCTGCCGGAAATGATGTTGTCATATTAAATGCAACAGAATGTTTAAAGGTGCAACAGATTTATATTTTATAGAATCTACTGTTGAAATCTGAGAGTTATTCATAGAAATATCCTACGTAAATCATTATTGATTACTTAATGCTAACCTTGTATACTAAGGTAATTGTTTAAATTTGATTTATCTCCCCGGGGATGGTTTTTTTTATAATAGTATCAACAGTATTTTCTAATAGTTTAACTAATTGATTAAATTACTATCAAGGTAGAATAAAATTCAAATTTTTATATTGGTTAAATTTTGTATGTGTTTATTTGCATTACCTTGTATTACTACACATGACTTTCACCAGTACTAATGTTAAAAGGGTTGCTCGGTTTAATCTATTACACAACGCAATGGTCGAAAATATTATCTGCTAGATTTGAGGCAAATTTTAACTTGTTAGTTGTGTCTTCTTAAAAGCATCACTTAATAAATCAATGTTTCTTAATTAGTAGTTACTTAATTAGGGCCTTAATGGGTTTCTCTGAAATAATTTTGCATGTGTGAAATGGCAAATCTCGTTCTGCAAACATCCGGGCTATGATGTGGTAGCCGTTGATATCATAAACCCTTATATTTAATGTTTCTCCTTTTCGGTTAACCTTTACATTTTTAACACCTAGGTTTCCTATTTCTTTTTTAAGTTTATCCCAATTAGCTGTGAAATCATCTAAAACTACTGAGGGTATTGGTTTTACGGTTTTCTTAGGTTAGGTAGAAGTATTGGTATCTTCATTTATTTCTTGTTCCATATGGTCATCATTTTGTAAATAATTAAATTTATCCTTCTAAAACCTGACTCAAATTCTCATAATATAACCTTTAGGACGGCGCGATCCAAGACACTTTTTTCTTCTTCTTTACTATTCCCTAATGAGAAAATTCGTTAGAGTGGTCATTTGCCCCCTCCATGGATGCAGTAAAATTTACATGTTTGTCGGACGCTGCACAGTAGTCCAGAATAGGTTACCATATTTGCGACTTTTTCGAGGTTTATCTTGATTTAATTTAAATTAAACTGTATTTATTTATTGAGAACAAAATCTATATAACGTTTATGTAACATTTACTATTTCTGATCAATCTCGGTAATAATTTGTAAATTTTATGTCTTTGTTTTTACTAGAAATCAGGAAACCAGAACAGAACCTCATAAAATATAGCAAATATGAACTAG
The DNA here is from genome assembly GCA_000611955.2 of Stegodyphus mimosarum. Lineage (NCBI taxonomy): Eukaryota > Metazoa > Arthropoda > Arachnida > Araneae > Eresidae > Stegodyphus > Stegodyphus mimosarum. The sequence goes on from KK116576.1 coordinate 491,862, forward strand.
CCTTATATGCCTGCAGGTTGGAATGCAATATTTGATAATCCATTTTCATAAATAAAATAATAGTAACGAATAATTTAATGAACTAATAATGAATTCATTAATAATATTCGTTACTATTAGATGATTAGAATACAATTCATTACTATTAGATTTCGAGATGAACTTATAGCAATAATAAAGCTTTAAATCTGTTTTTTTTCATAATTTTGTTATTGTAATATAAAAAAGAAAATCAGAGATATATTAGTTATGTTTGATTGTTTAACAAATATTACTTTGGACTATTGGGCACAGGAGGTATATCTGTAGAAAGAATTATCTTTATGAAATTGGATTTTGTTTACGTTAGCAGGGAAAACATTCTCCGAATACTCATATATGCAATCTATTTTATACTTGCCGTGTAAAGTGAAGTCTGATAAGATAATTTCTTAAATGTTTGCATTTTTGTGGTGTCCGTACAGAGATACCTCTTTTAGGATTCTTTTTAATATTTGTTGAAGAGAATTTTAATACACGATTAAAAATTTAGAAAATATAAATTTATCAAAAATGCTTTCAGACAACTTTAAATGTTTATAAAGAATTCTACATCAATTTACTTTCATAGACGAATTTCGTACAAAACCGTCGTTACATCCAAAGTTTAATTTTCCGTTGATTTTAAATGAAATGGGTATACATATGTTCTACAAAATAATTTTTCGAATTTATTTTAAAAAAATTAGTCTTTCATACTTTCAAAAGAATAGGGCATACAGGGTATTGACATTGACCGTGCAGGAAATATTTTTTTTATATTTCTTTCAGGGATCAAAACAATTGCCCAGGAATATTTTAAATCAAAATTAAGAAAATTGTTTAGGACAAGTTTTTCATAAAATATCCTCTTATGTGTCTTTTTTATTAAATTGTGAAATGTTCTCTTTGACACAATAAAAAATCCGAATCATGAACGGAGCAAAATAAATTCATGAGAAATAATTCCAAAGTGATGTACATTCCCTGTAAAATCGTAATTCGAAACACCGAAAATTTCATGTAAAACTGTAATATGAAATATTGGAGGAAACTACAATATATTTTATTCATAAACAATCACCTAAAATGCCTAATTTATGTACGGCCGAGTGATAAACTTAGGTTAGCAAATTTAATCAGTTATGTTTTTGATAAAAGAATGAAATTCGAAACAAGTTGAATTTTAAAATTATTTATTCTTTGTGGACTGTAAATATTTCACAATGTTCAAACGAGAATTAATTACTATTACAATTTAATACGAGAGACATTTTTTAGAATTCCAGATTGCAATATTAAGGGACGACGATACGTGCGTCCAACCTTCAAGGTAACCGCCCAGCAACCAACTGCCGGAACTGTTTCTCGTAGCATAGAAACGCGCCAAAAAAGGCGTCAACAAGTTATTTCAATTATTTTCTTAATCTATGTTTTACGGGCCCACCAGTAATAGCGCTTAAATTGCTGAACACTGGTGGTATACTCGGGTTCCAATCACAGCGAAGAGGTTGGATTGATGGATGGCTTTTGTCGTAACGTCGGTATAAGCCAGCTTTACTGAGCAAGTCCTCGATGAAGGTATCCCTACACTTATACAGATAGCTGTCGAGTCCTTCGGTGTAATCCAGTGAACGAACCAAATCAGACCAATCAAATCCCAGAGCACAGGCTGGTTAGATGTGAATTTTTCCATCAGGAAACATAAATACGAGCAGTTTTCTCTTAAAAGACTTCCACTAAAAACTCCCCCCTTAAGCACAGATTGTTCGCTGTAGAGTCATTAGGTTATCTTGATGCTGGAGACGTGAAAAATGAGCTATACCCTCACCGGTACCCGAACCTGGACCAGTGGCGGCTCGTAGCTAAAATTAGTGGGGGTGCTGTTCCAAAAAATTTTAACCTTTGTTTTAAAATTGTGTAAAGGGAAACAAACATGTATAAAAAGAAAATTTATTGAAACTCCCATGAAATCTTGCAAGAGAAAAATTAAACATTTCTTAATTACTTAAACCTAAATTGTTACAGTTCAATCTTTATCTGGTCATTTAAAAATGAAGCACATTCTTCTTGTCTTAATTTGCGCGAAAAGATCAGTAATTTTCTCCTTGACCTGTGGATGACAACTGAGGAAATTTTTCTATATTGAAAGCACTGCAAGCGCATTTAGTCTCTGCGAATTCATAGTGCTTCTTAGAAAAGTTTTTATTCTTTTCAATGATAAAAAGCAGCGTTCTGCATCTGATGTAATCATAAGAACTGTCAAGAGAATTTTTATCAGTTTCGTAATTTCACTGATAACATCTAGATTATTTTCCAAGATAAATTTCAGTAGCTCAATTAATTTTCAGTATTCATGAATATCAGACCTACAATGGTATACTTTTAGTTCAGTTTCAAGCTTTTCTTTGTCAGTCATTAGATATGCTTCAGTCGTCAGTACTATTTATTCTGCAGGATAATCTTTCCTAAAACTAGGGAAGCATTTCTTGTTGAACAATTTAGCAGCTGCTAAGTGTTTAGTGGAAGAATAGCTTTCCATTATATCAATACATATAAAGTCACATGTTTTCTTAGCTTCTGCTATCAGTGTCTTTGAAGAATTCTCACAGTACATTGAGTTTCTTAATTCTAAAATAGCAGTTTTGAAATTTTTCACATATGCATTAACTTTAAACACACTAATTTCTCTGGATTGCATTCGGTTATATAGTATTATTTAAACATGAGGCATAATCTGATAAAAAAGCTCTAACCAAAACTTGAAATTCTCATCATTTAGATATTTTGAAATTCCTGTTGCCTCTGCAATAGTTTAATCTGCATTTGATGTTGACTGAATTTCAGTAAGGCAATTTTTTAAAGGTTGCAAATTTTCATGAACTCTGTTTATGGTCCTTATGTTGAAGTTCCACCTTGTGGAGAAAGGACGTGGAATGCTAACGGCCATACGCTTCTTTAGAATGGACACACGTTGCGGTGATCTTGAAAAGAATGTTGGAATAGTCAGAATGTTAGAAAAAAATATTTTTCCGTTTCGTGAAATACTTGCTATATCTCCCATTATTAAATTAAGTTGATGTGCATAACAGTGAATGAAATGTGCATTAGCATAAACTGCTTTTTATTTTTGCTTGAACTCCAGCTTTTTTGCCTTTCATGACATTTGCACCATTCTGAGCTATCAATTTTTGTTCATTTTCCTGAAGGATTATGTCCAATTGTTCTATATAATACATTTTGATCTGACATCTGCAGTTTGATTTTCTGGAATAAGAAACCCCAGAAACGCTCAAATATTTCTCCATTCAATACATACCGTAGAACAAGGACCATCTAAGTGTATTCCGAAACAACTGTTGTGTCATCAACCCTTAAAGCTACAAGCTTTTCTAATTTCCGTCCTTATTTCCGCATGGTATATTTTTTGAAATAGGCAGTCAAGTATCTCGTTGTCAATGGTATTAGAAACACCTTTGAAGAATGTACCAGTTTCTAAGTGATTCTTCAAATCTAAATCTAATGTAGAGGCAAAATTTACTAATCCTCTAAATACCCCTGGATTTACTGAATCGTCTTTTTCATCATGTCCACGTAAGAGAGTTTCAAAGTTTCCACAAAAGAAAATGCAGTCTATTATTTTGCGCAAAATTTCACGGTTTGTTTTGACCTTTATGTTATGCTCATTGACTGAAAATCTGTATCCCTCACTAAGTTTCTCCTTAATACTAACGGTTCCTAAAAGTGCAGTGAAACTACATTATCAACATGCTTCTTTGACTTCTCATGCTTTTCAGTGTTTCCTTTCATTTTGTTTATATTTCTGAAACCGTCTTTTGTCCACGTTACATCACCTCCAAACAGCAAGTACGGGAAGCAAAACAAAGCATTTTTTATTTCACAAACGCAAAGCCAATTTTTCAACCATTCAGAATTGAAACTACGAATATATTTCTTCTTGTTGCTTATGTCTGGCTGACATATTAGAATATCAGTTTTTGAACGACCTCTTTTCTTAATTGTAATTTTCTCATGGAGAGACAGCTGTGAAAACGAAAGCTCTTGAAGTTCACTTACAGTCACAGAATTTATTACTTGAGGATGCAAGGACATGGTTAAAGTTTTCTGTAAATTAAAAGAACCGAAGAAAATGAATGAAATAGAATAGCTGAAAAATAATCTAACCAAGAATATGGTGTATGATTTTTAATCACAGCACACGCGGAGTAAAAAAAAAAAGAAGCTCCTATCAAAGGCACTCCACATTCGGCACTGCAAGAGCGACAGTGCTCTTCTTCCTCTCGGCCTCGTACGCTGCTTCCTAAGTGCGCATGCGCAAAACAAATACTACACGCGCGAAGTAAGAAGTAATCACGTTTCCAGAATTTCGGCACTGCAAGAGCGACAGTGCTCTTCTCGCTGGATGGCTCGAGTGCTGCTTTCTGTGTGCGCATGCGGATCAACCAAACACCACACCGCTGGAACTGGGAAGCGAACAGTTCCATACAAAAACTTTCGTACCTTTTTCATAAACTGGAGGATGGCTACTGACATTAAGTTTAAGGATTATATATTGTAAAAGTATAAAGAAAGAATTAAAGAAAAAATGGCCCATTATATTAAATATTAAAAATAATAATAGTGGAAATAGGGGGTGCTGCAGTTCCACAGTGCTTATTACGAGCCGCCACTGACCTGGACTTCCCAAAATACGCTCCGAGTGTGCTAACCATTACACCACGAAGGCATGAAGAAAAGAGGGAGAAAATACCTTATAAGTTGCCTCAAAATATGGATGCCTTCGTAAAGCTGTCATCCGATGTGTGGACCGTACGGTGCTTTCTCGTCTATTCAGCTTTCCTTTGCTTACATTTTTGGGGAAATGCTTCCTATTCGGAAGAACAGTTCTACATTAATTTATTTTGTTTTCATTTAATAAATAAACGTTTCTTTGGGATATACCGTCTACATATTATTCAACCTTTAAATCTGTCAATAATTTCGTCTATCGAGAGTTCGTCTGTGGTGTTGTAAATTTGTTTATAAGCTGTTTTTAAAAACAGCTTATAAACAAATTTAAAAATTTTGATCAAAAACTTTTCGAATTTTTCACTCTGTGTGTATCTGTTGTAGAATGTGTGATATGTGTGTACCTGTTATAGAACTTAAATAGCTGTTGCTGAGAAAAACAAGTATTTTGAAACCCATAAAGGGTGTGGTAAGCATCATCTCAGGAAAGACAATGTCAGAATGTTTTTGTTTCAAATCTCCAACATACGTCTGGATAACCAGCGCCAACTGTCTGTTATAAAAATGAATGACGGTTACGAAGTTCATCGGCGAAAATCTGGCAATACTGATTAATGCAGTTCAAAATTGTTCCGTTTTGCTACGGTAGCAGCTATAGTGTAATATTTTAATATGTAAATATGATTGTTAATGTTACTGCGTGAGTACTTTTAAGAATTTTCGAATTTTTTCACTTGGCAACTAACTAAGTAAGTAATTTTCTTTTCAAATTATGTTATCGCTCCCAACCTTTTAGTGTCAATCTGAAAAGAACTGTATACATATTTTATAAATAAGTACGTCACTTTCAGTTTGCATATATCAGTTTTTGATTCTTTACGATTTGTTCTTGCTCATCGTTCTTGTATATATCATGACAGTTTAGGCGTAGGAGATGGGCGGTTAATTGGTTTCTGACTTCGCAGCTGTGAGTTTAAGTTAAGTATGTTGCATGCATACTTATTTAAATACAATATGCATCATATTTTAAATTTAAGACTTGTTTAAGAAATGTATTTTGTACATTTGAGAGATGAAGGCACCTTTTCTGAACATGTCCAGGTATATGTGACAATATACCATATCAGGATAAAAGAACTTATGCATGGAAATGAGAATGAAGTTATTCATTGACAAATTAAATCTAAATTGTAGAGCCAATTTTTGCAAAAAGCATGTATGAACAATTGTATGTGCATATCACTTTATTGAAAAGGCTGAATTAAAATGCTTTATATTTAATTTTTAATATTCTCTAAAATAATTAGTGAAAAGAGAAAATACATATTTCTTGATTTAAAAAATTAGAAATCAGAGACTATTTTATAATGAAAAAAAAGTTTTGAAGTCCTATTTAAAAGAACACTTCAGAAATCATGATAAATGGTGGGTATTTTAAAGGGATCATTTTATTAAATATGAGTTAAAATAGTACTTTTGTTACTAATGGATTTCTCTATTTTGTTTGATGGATCTGTTCTGTTGCTAATGGATCTGTGAGGGTTACAAAGGGATTCTGAAATGGATTCTGTATGATCTGTTGTAGTATGTAAATGATGTTATGTAAGGACTTGCATATTTTGTTGGAGCATTAGTTTGGATGGTAAATGTTTGTCCAGCAGAGCTGTATCATTTAAAAAAGAGTTATTGTGTTTTTAATAGTAATTTAGATCCTAGTTTCTCTAATAAGTATTGAGGAGATTAAAGAGGGTATTACTGGTTCAAGGGGCATTTGAAAGCGAGGGGGTATTAAGGACATATTTGAAAGATTTTGTTCCTTAAATATTTAAGTCTTTTGATTCTGCAAATATAGTAGTCATGCAATTTTACAATAGTCTTATCAATCAGCCTGTCATACTTCTTAGTTTGAAGTTGGGGGTTCATTTTTTACTCCAAGTAAATAAAAATAATAAACTCTCAGTGTAATACTCTAAAAACATGCTTACAAATCCATATTTACAACACTATCCTGAATGTGTAAATTGCAATTCCTTGAAATATATGCCCATGCAGGGGTAAGAATTTGCTTGTTATTGCAAATGCTTTGAGAAGTGTTTAATTGGTAGCAATTTTTTTAAAATATTATTGGGTGAGGTTTAATAAATAAGTCAATGCAATGAATGTCTAAAAATTTTGAAGTGTTTTGAGTTAGTATCTCTTATAGATTTTTCCATGTATGGCATAAATATGAGCTAGTATCGCTTAAAAAATTCTCAATTATCATTCCTTTCAACACTCAATTGCCGATGCGGGAGTTCTCGCTCAGGTAAGCAATGTTAGAAAGGATTTTTCCTGTCCCATTGTGTGGACTTCTCATTCAACTCTGGACCTTTAAACCTACTCGGTTCTTTTCCAGTTCTTTAACCAGTGCTTACTGTGAATTATTTCATTTATCTTATTGAAGATGTGGGGTAATTGCTTTTATTAGCAAAGGTACTCCGTAAGCCATCGCCTTGGTCCTTAAAAAATTCCTATATGAAAGTATCATTTCTCTTAAGTACATAGCCCATGCATATCTTGGTTGAATGAAAGTCTAAATTCAGTCAGTGCATACAGCTTACATTCTGAAAACATGTAATATTGCAAAGGGAATAATGAGTAATAAATATCTGGGAAACATATGTTCTGAAGTACTAGAAGTAAATATATCTTTGTAAGAAAAAACTTTTTATGCATAAAAAAAGTTTAGTAAATCAAGAAGTGCCTTTCAGGCTCAATGTACCCAAATGTGATCCAAAATATATTGTGCCTGATGGAGTGTTAAAGGTAAGTTATTGTTCTCATTACGTGAGGATCCTGCAAGTGGCAAGTCTCTATGGTTGAGAGTCTTGGAACATTCTGATTACTTGGTCTGTGTGGAACATTTTGCAGACTAAATTAGTCTTGCCCTTTTTATTTTTCCATTGTGTTTTGCATTCTTTGAATCTTTATAGTTGTTGCAGATGCAGCAGCCAAGAGAGCAGTGACTGACCCCGTTGTTCAGACACTTGATGTGCCTCTTCCTGGCTCGTTCTTAAAAGCTATCTCGAATGAGAATTATTGAAGCAATGGCAACCTCTTACAAAAACCAAGGTGTTTCAAATGTATTTATGATATACAGGAAATAAAAACATGTTGATGATTGTGAATATATTTGCAGAATGCACCAAGAAAATCAACAAAGTATTAAAAAAGATAAAAAAATTTTCCATAAAATTTTCTTTCATGTTGTACTATTTAATTCTTGTGATTAAAACAAAATGAAATCTTTAAACTTATTCTTAAATATGGATAAATTAAAGTAAAATGGTAAACTGTAATGATTTGTAAAGCAATGTTTTGGGGTGTTTTTTACTGTATGGCCACTGGTGATTAGGCAATAACTTAATAATAAAGATTGTTGGCTGGTACTTCGAAAATGATCGTGGTTTCAGATTGCGTACAGTAATCTATGAATTTTGTTTTTCTTAGGATATTTATTTAAGAATCAGTATCCTGAAAGTGGATAGATGAATAACGAATTCTGTGATATTTTATACTATTTTTATATTTTTTGTATTGTGTACATCGAGTTATCTTTTACTTTATGACAGCTCTTTCTTTATACATGTGAATGTTCATTCATGCATTGGTATTAAGTGATTGCAAATAGGAATAAAGATATTGTTAGGTAATAATAATGGTACTCTTCTGTTATCGGAACCAGATTCAGAAATGTATATATGTATGCACATGTGTATGGATGTATGTGCATATGTATATATGTGTGTATACACACACATGTACATGAACAAGCACATTCATTCATCCATATATACATACATTTCTGACTCCGGTCCTGATAACAGAAGAGTACAATAATAATTTTCTGAATTTTAAAATTATGAAAAGTTGTGAAAATCCCTTGATACTTTGAATGGAAAATTGCTGAGGAGGAATTATTAATCATGGTTTTTGGTATTTTTAACTATTTCTGTTTTTTCTTTTGAAAACAGTGTTTATATTTTATATGTTATTTCATAATATTTTGTGATACAAATGACCCATTTATAAATTATCATTTATTGCTTTTTCTTTCTGTAAACTTCTATTAAAATTCATGTAATTATTTTTACATTAAATGAATAATCTTAATCCTTACATTCTGATTTTGCTATGGTGCTAACAAAATATTATGTTTCAACTTAAAAGTTTATGATTTATGCATATGTAGTTACTTGTATTATTGTATGGGATCTGGTATATTTTTCTCCTTAAAATGCTAGACATAAATTCGGGTAAATTTCAGATTTGAAAGTGTTGCTCACTTTCACTATGGAACTTTCTTTTTTTTTGTCTTGATAAAACTGCTATTGTACCCATAAATAACAAAAATAGGAAGGTGCTTCCATATTACTGTGGTGCTAGTATGCTAGTGAAACAACTTATATGTGGTAACCGATGTTGGTTGCATTTTATTGGCTGCATTACTGTTTATGGAACTAAGAACACATATAGTACAAATCTGCGACATGCTGTATTAACAGTATAATACAATGTACAATTAATATTGAATGTATAGAAATGGTTATTTAACACTCCATCAGGTGCATTGGATCTGCTATGCACACCTTGAGTACTTTTGTTTATCCTGCCTTCTTTAAATGTCGTCATTCCTTCTCGATCTAGTAAGCTTCCCATCTTTTAGTGCCACTGGCACTAAAAGCATAAGGTCAGTCAGTTAGTATATTTCTTCATTTGCAATTGACAGATCAAATGATCTGATTGGCTTCTTGCTCCTGATTATATTACAATTTGACAAGCAAGTTTTCTGTGATGTTTTAATAAAGTATCACATTTTTTGGTTAGCAGTGTCATTTAGTAAAATATTTTATGATTATCTACAAAATTGAGTGTGTTTTGGGGCTCAATGTTTTAGTAATTAAAAATATTGCTTATTACAAAATTTGACAAAGACATTTTCGTAACGACATTATAAATATTTGTTTGATTCAGGCTTCAAAATATCAATAAAAAAAGTTTGATGTGAGAAACCCTCAAGACCTTGAAGAAATTCACCATTTATTGGAGGCATCATATCAAGAAGATGAGGATGTCAAAGATGAAGATTTTGATGTTGAAAGCTAAATTGATTCAGAAGATAATGTAGAGGAATGTGAAGAGGGATCAGAGACAGGAACAAGAAGGGAGCGAAGAAGACATCATTGAAGAAAATACAGACTTTTATTTGGGACAAAGCCAGACCACAACACTCCAGTTAATTTTTGGCTTCAGTAGTGATAGTAATTTTTAGTGTGCTATGTTCCAAGAAAAGACAAAAATGCCCTTGTATCATCGTTGCATGATGACTAAACTATTGATCTTTCTACTGCGAAAAGCAGAAACCAGAAATAATAGGTTTCTGCAATGAAACTAAGTTAGGAATAGATATTGTATATTAAATGTGTGATTTGTATAATATGTCTCAATGTAAAACGGGGACCCATGGTGATCTTTTTTACAATTTGAAACACTTCAATCAATTTTCAGATCATACATGCAGGTAATAGGTACACAGCTCTTAAAAGAAGGTTGTTCATTAAACAACTGTCTAATGAACTTGTGCTTGGACAACTTGCTCAACGAAGTCTGAAGTGTATTGGGAAGCCAGTGCACTTACAACAAAAATTAAAGAGATACGCTCCAACTAAGAACAACAACCTCAAAGCTACGATGAGCCACAGATACTTCCAAAAAGTTGTAAATGTGAAATATTCTATTTGGAGACTTGTAAGAGAAGATAATGCGAGTGCAAAAAGTGTTACACATCAACCTGCCTCTCATATGCTTTTTCCGTGTATCCTTCGTGCTATAAGAGAGAAGTAGAAGGACAGATATCTCCTAATGAATGAGAGATTATACTTATGTGCTTGTTTTAATTAAATTTAAGGTTGGAATGCGCTTTAGCCCACTGCTTGGCGGCGATTGTTTTTGAATGAGCAATAAACGTGCCAACATGGGTAACTCCGTATATCCACCAACATGGCTGACTGTTTATACGTTGCCTACATTGTGCAATTCGCTGAAGTTTTTTTTAAGTTTAAAAGGAACGCTGTGCACATGGCATTTTCTTGTAATTTATTTTCGTTATTTTAGCTTATTTTGTTCATTTGTGTATGTTGCCTACATTGTGCAATTCGCAGATTTTTTTTTTAAGTTAAAACGGAACTGTGTGTACATGGTATCGTTTGTAATTTTAATGCCCATTTAAAAAAAATTCCTTCTTTCTTCGATGCCATTTTGGTTACGTTTTCGCGGAGCGTATCGGGAAGGTTATGTAACGGCATAAAATGTGTAAGTATTACAACATAAAATGTAAATAATTAATTTAAACCTAACTGACAAATATTTTAATGATCATAATGTTCGTTTTTCATATTATTTTATTATCTTTTTGTGGCAACAGTTTGCATACTAATTTATGCTTTAGAATTCTATGTTTTGTTTACAATAAGGTTTTCGCGGAGCATGTCGGGAAGGTTGCAATTGCAAAGACCTTTCGCAGAAACGCGCCGAATTGGCGATTTTCAAAACATCGCCAAGCAGTGGGTTAAAGCGCATTTTCACCAAATTTAAATCTATAATATATAATAAGACTTGTACAACAACTTTATAAAAGTTATTTTGCAAAATTTATTTAATATAGTTTCTTTTAAGGCTATAAAAATTATTTTCTCTTAAATATCTTTATAACTTGTGGAAGTTTAATAATAATCAATAGCATTTGATTTTTGAAAGAAAAAACTTTTTATGCATAAAAAAAAGTTTCGTAAGTTACCTCTCAAGCTCAATGTACCCGAATGTGTTCCAAAATATATTGTGTCTGATGGAGTGTTAAAGGTACGTTATTCTTCTCATTATGTGAGGATCCTACAAGTGGCAAGTCTCTATGGTTGAGAGTCTTAGAACATTCTGATTACCTGGTCTGTGTGGAACATTTTGCAGACTAAATTAGTCTTGCCCTTTTTATTTTTCCATTGTGTTTTGCATTCTTTGAATCTTTATAGTTGTTGCAGATGCAGCAGCCAAGAGAGCAGTGACTGAGCCCATTGTTCAGACACTTGATGTGCCTCTTCCTGGCTCGTTCTTAAAAGCTATCTCGAATGAGAATTATTGAAGCAATGGCAACCTCTTACAAAAACCAAGGTGTTTCAGATGTATTTATGATATACAGGGAATAAAAACATGTTGATGATTGTGGACATATTTGCAGAATGCACCAAGAAAATCAACAAAGTATTAAAAAGGATAAAAAAATTTTCCATGAATTTTTTTTTCATGTACAATTTATATTTAATTCTTGTGATTAAAACAAAATGAAATCTTTAAACTTATTCTGAAATATGGATAAATTAAAGTAAAATGGTAAACTGTAATTATTTGTAAAGCAATGACACATTGATAAAACTTTGTAAAGCAATGGAAAATTATGTAAATAATACATGCATCTCCTCCTAAATTAAATACCAATTATATATCCTTTTGAATGGTGTGCTTTTCTTCACATAAATAGGAATATTTGAATAATATGTGAAATGTGAAAAATTCATTTCTTTTTGCATATTATTTTCATTCCAAAATTCCATTCTCTCAATTTAGGTGTAGATAGCAGACCAAAGCTTTTCTTTTTATGTTACATGCTGGCCCTGAAAAGGCCTTTTTTTTTTTCACATAGTAAGGGGGTTGGAATCTATGTTCATCAAAGCAGCCTTTCCAAAGAAAGTCACATCTTCACATTCCCACTTGCAAATTCCACATTCCCACTTGCAAATTCCACATTCCCACTTGCTTTGAGTGGAATTGTTTGCATTTTATTTCTTTGTTGCTGACATCTTATATAAGTGTTTTTATGGCCTTTGATTTTACTGCATTTATGAACATGACTGGGAGTGGTTTCAAATTGTTATGACTAGACACTAAGAACTCCCAACTACCCGTTGTGGAGCTGTATCCTCAGGTTTGAAGACAAAAGATACTTCCATTTCATACATATATATATTCTCAAAATGTTCAGTTACTTAAAAATGAATAAGCAATGAAATAAAAACTATGAAGGGGATTACTTACCCCTCTTTCCTTCTTTATTGAACAGATTTACTACACATCACAGTTGGCGAAAATCGCCTTTCATTATTCATAATTTTACACAAGAGTAAAAAGGTCTGTCTTAACACTTCCGATTCATCAAGCGCTCTCCTTCCCCCCCATGGCACCAGTTCGTCCGTCTCTTTAGCATAAACATAAACATATTATTTGTGGACGACTAATGCCATCTATTGGGGAAAAGTTGAGCCCAACATGTAAATGTAATATCCTCCCACCATTGATTTAGTGGTAACAAATTAATTACAAAGTGAGATATCAAAAACTCAACTTACCATTGCATTATACAATTACTTACAACATGGAACCTGGAAAATTAGCAATCCCCTACTATCTATATGAAAAGATACAAAATTTAAAGAAAATTAATAAGTGTACATAAAACTTTTTCCAGTAGCAACAACAATATATGAAAAAAATGAAGAAAATGTTTAAAAAGTCTAGAGTTCAGTGTTTTAGTCTTTGGATAAATTTAGTCTTTGCACAGTCTTTATTCGTCGGCCAAATCTAGAAAGTCTTTCAGGAATGGCCTGCACAATCGGATCTTCTTCTGAAATCTCTAATGGGTACAGTTTCCTTATAGGACGCACCAAAATTCCGATTTTCGTTTTTACTTGGGCTACCCGAGGGCAACCATCTCTGCTGGGGAAAATCTTTTCCACTCTGGCCAAAGGCCAATGCTGCCGTTTAACATTATCTTGGCCAACCAGTACTACGTCACCGATTTTTAGAGATCGACTCTTCTCACCGGCCCTCTGAACTAGCTGGCCCAGGTATTCTTTCCGGAAACGAGTTCGTAATTCATCACGCAACTTTTGACAATGTTTGAATCGTAATTGAAGTTTTTCTCGATCAATTGTGTCAAGATCAGGTATTCCTATATCTGAAATGTCCTGTAAAAACATGGACGGGGTAAGTGGCACGAGATCACATGAACTATCCGAAATATATGTAAGAGGCCTACTGTTGATTTGTGCCTCCACATCGCATAAAATGGTCGATAATTCTTCGTATTTCACAGAAGAGTTTCCTAATACTCGTAACAGAAGTGATTTGACAGATCGAATAAGTCGCTCCCACCAACCGCCCCACCAAGCAGCGGCTGGGGGAATGAACTTCCAAATCAGAGGTTTCACATCTGTAGTAGAAAGTTGTATTGTATGCCAATTTAAACTTTTCAACGCACTGTCCGCTCCTGCGAAATTGGTGCCGTTGTCTGTGTAGATGGTAGACGGTCGTCCTCGTCTTGCAATAAATCGTCTTAACGCTTGTAAAAAAGTACTTGTGCTTAGAGATACGACTAGTTCTAGATGCACTGCCCTGTAGACAGCGCAAGTAAACAAGACGATCCATACTTTAGATCTGTTCTTTAAGAACAGAGGTCCACAGAGATCGATACCAACGACCTCAAAAGTGGCTGCATCACGAACACGGTCCAAAGGTAGATGGATTGGGGGAGTCGTGTATGCTTTCGAATTAAATCTCTTACAAATAATACATTTGGTTATAACACTTCTAATGGCTCTTCTAGCTGAGATTACAAAATATTTCTCTCTTAATTTTGCTGCCAGAATGTTCATTCCAGCATGGCAATTTTTTCTATGAAGTTCTGTTATTAAACATGTGACTAAATGGCTTTTGGAGGGGAGCAGAATAGGGTAGCGAAAATCAAATTCTTCCCCTCTTTCAATAATTTTTGTTTTAACTCTTATTAACCCTTCGTCGTCCTTAAGGATCACTAGACCTTTACAGCTATTTTCAATTTGTCCAAAGCTATTAAGTTGAACAACTTTCCAAAGATGTTTTTCTGCCTTTTCAATTTCCATGACTGAAAGGATATTTTTCCTCGAAACTGTCCGTTTGCGAGCATTGTTCACAAATCTTATCATCCAGCCCAAAATTCGAACAATCTTTGAAAACTGAGAAAACTTACAGTACCAGTTATTTGTTTCTGAAGTTACAATGAGACTGGTCAAACTGACACATTTCTTTCGTTCTTCTCTTACTGCTTCTTCATCTGTCTGACCCGTTAATGCAGGCCAGTATACCTCCTCTTTATGCAACCATTCTGGTCCCTCCCACCATCTCGATTCTAACAGTTGACGCGGACTACATCCTCGTGATGGGAGGTCCGCAGCATTTAACTCGCCTGGAATATAATGCCATTGATGTGGATCTGTTAATTTACAGATTTCCCTAACCCTGTTTCCGACGAAGGTTCCCCATTCGTCGTTTCTTCGTATCCACGCTAGTGCTGTAGTAGAGTCTGTCCAGTAATATACCGGGATATCAGAAAGAGCAAGTGCTTCTAAAATCATTATAGAAAGTCGTGCTCCCACAACACAACCTAAAAGTTCAAGCCTTGGTATAGTTATTTTCTTTAACGGTGACAATCGGCTTTTAGCCCCGAGCAATTGCACTGAAACTTTCGTTCCATCTTCGCATCTCAAATAAATCACCGTCGCGTATGCGTGCTTACTCGCATCGCAAAATGTATGCAGTGTCCAACTATTTCGAGCTCCAAATCCTACCCTTCTTGGTAATTTTATATTCTGTAGCAATTCAATATCGTCGTACCACTTCAAAAAACTATGACTGATATGGTCTGGGAGAGGAGCATCCCATTCTGATTTCAGCATCCAAGCCTCCTGGATCAATATTTTAGCTGGTAGTAATGCAGGGACAAGGAATCCAATAGGATCAAATATACCCTGCGTCACTGATAAGATTTCTCTTTTTGAGGGTTTAGAACTTTTCATTTCTATTTTGGAACTAATTCTTAAGCTGTCATCTTCTTTGTCCCACATTAGACCTAATACAGGAACTGAACAATTAATTTCCGTATCAGAAAACGTCAACGAAAATTCAGAGCTGATTTCGCTGTATGGTCCAAATTCCCACATCCTTAAATCCATTTTGGCTTTGATCATAATTTCGGTAGCGTTATCAATGAAGTCCTTCAACTCAGCTTCATTCTCTACAGATGAAATACAGTTATCTACATAAAAGGATTGAGAGAGTTTTTCTGCAAAATTTTTCCATTCTTCCGAAACGGTAGACAAATGGTAACGAATAACGGCTCCCAACAAAAACGGACTACAGGTAGCCCCAAATACTACTCTATTGTGTTGAAACTCTTGAATATGATTTTCATTTCTCCACCACAAAAACCTTAGATAATCTCGGTCTTCCGGTTTAACCTCTATTTGTAGAAAAGCCCGTTTTATGTCCGAAACAACTCCTATAGCTTTTTCCCTAAACCTCAGCAGGATAGCTGGTATTTGTTCGATGAGATTCGGACCCTTTAAAAGACAGTCGTTGAGAGACGGGTTTCGACCTATTTTACAAGATGCGTCGAAAACCGGCCTAATTTTTGTAGTTAGACTATTTACTTTGATTACAGGGTGATGGGGAAGGAAGTGCCCTTTTATGTCTGTTCTCTCTCTTGGTACTTCTTCTATCACACCTTCTTCTAACCATTCTGAAAAAACCTTATCATAATCATCCAATTTATTCAAAGTCTTTAGTTTCTTGGTAGTACTCAGCAGTCTCCTTTCCGCAATATGTCGATTAGAAGGAATATCTGGTCTATTATTATGAACCCATGGAAGACTCACTCTGTAACGACCATCAACGTTTTGTTTTACTTCTTCCAGGAAGATTTCATAAGCTAATTCTTCCTCTTTTTTCTTGGATAATGTCTCCACTGGATCCATAATTCCAATGGTCTCCAACTTCCAAAGCTCTTGTACTTTCATTTCCCCAATAACTAAGTTGCTTTTAAAGGTTTGTGTGTACACGGGTAAAGCGGTTTGGGCGGAATTCTCAACCGGACCACAAACTGTCCAACCTAATTTAGTTTCTACTGCCGTAAGGCCTCCCTGCAACTGCTTGATTCTTCCTGTCAAAAGTCGACCATATACATCACTTCCTATTAATAACTCGATTTTTGTGGGACCTGCCCCTAGATCGGATAACCAAATTTTATTCTGTTTAAGTTCAGTCAGCAGTAAGTTTTTGGGAACACGAGGAACATTACCACAAATAATTTCTTGATCCAGAAATTCTAGTTCAAGAATCTCTTTTGAATTTGGGTTACAAAGTCGAATATGGAATTTCTGATGAGGCTTTGCCTCAACGTGGGCTCCTCCAAATAAAGTATGTGCTAAACTTTCAGTAGAAACAGGTTTCAAATTTAACTCCTTGGCAGTAGAACTCGGGATATAACTTTTATGAGAGCCGGTATCTAACAACACTCGTACCCTCTTTGTTTCATCACCTATAATATTTACTTCTAATGTCATAAGAGCTACATCTGGGGAACACTCATTTGTTATTGTACTCTGCAACACCTCGGGGGAATCACCCGTTTTCTCACTTCCCTTTTCCCTATCCTTGTGATGTGCTAACTGAGGACAAAGCATCACTAAGTGATCTTTAGAACAAACATGACAACATATTTTACTGTTACAAAATTTCGCAATATGACCAGGGCGGAGACACTTTAGACAACACCTATTTTCTTTAACTATAGCAATTTTTCTTTTAAAGGTAAAGAACGTACTTTTAGACAATCTTTACATTCATGAATTTTGTCGCAGAAGACGCATTTAACCTCTTTTCCCACAAAAAAAAACCGCTGTCGTTGGAACGCGTTTCTCATTTTTCTTAATTTTATCCCTTGCTGAATCTGCAGAATTTAAGCTACGAAAATTTTTGCGAGCTAATAGCACGCGCTCATCATTTTCTACTTCCTTGTGTAAAAATTTCAACAGCTGCGCGAGACGCATAGTCTGGCTCGATGCGTGGAATGCTTCGTCAAATGTTTCCACTCCCAAGTCTTCTGACCTACTTGAACTCCTGTGTCATGCCTTCAAAAGATCTTCAGACAAGCACGATTCGACAAGTGGAAAAAGCTACTCAGCGTTATTATCGGGATTAACGCCCATGGTTTCCAATGCTCTTAAATGCGCTTCCAACTTATCGACCAATTTGCTAAACGGTAACTTTTCCTTTTGATTTCCTACATTCTGTATTACTAATTTCAATAATTCCCTTACATAAACTTCCATCAACAGTTCCAAATTGCCAAATCTTTTTCTTAATGCAGAAATTGCCTTTTCATAATTTTCGCTAGTAATCGGATAACTATCAATAAACTCTTTAGCTCGACTACCCGGCAACATAGATTGTGATAAATAATGAAATTTTTCACAATCATTTAAGTCTTCGTTTTCATGGATTTCTTTAAATTGTGCCCAAAAAGGCAAATAATTCAAGAGTTCACCATCGAATTTCCTTAAGACAATTTTCGGAAGTTTCATTTTCTTTTTCTTATCATCTCCGCTAGATAATTCTGATTTAACTTGACCTAACGAATAATTAATACCTAACTTCTGATTTACTAATCTTCTGATAGTAATAAATATATCAGAATATTCTTCCGCTTTTTCGGATTCGGTATTTAATACACTCTCTGTCACTGTCTCATCTTCTAATAGAATGTTTAAAATTTCTTCGTTACACTCGTTTAATTCGCTATTTAATTTTTCTAGTTTCGCGAATTTATCATTTAAAATCCCGTGGTCTGCTTTATCCTTTTCAATTTCTTCATTTAGAATCGTAACAGTTTTTGTAAACGAAGTTCTCAACAGACCACGTTTTTTACATATCTTATCCATTTCCTATACTAAATTCTTCTCATATAATAACAAAATAAATATCGCAAATGTCCAAATAAAAACTACAGTATCCTGGCTGGCTCGCCACTTGTTATGATTAGACACTAAGAACTCCCAACTACCCGTTGTGGAGCTGTGTCCTCAGGTTCGAAGACAAAAGATACTTCCATTTCATACATATATATATTCTCAAAATGTTCAGTTACTTAAAAATGAATAAGCAATGAAATAAAAAATATGAAGGGGATTACTTACTCCTCTTTCCTTCTTTATTGAACAGATTTACTACGCATCACAGTTGGTGAAAATCGCCTTTCATTATTCATAATTTTACACAAGAGTAAAAAGGTCTGTCTTAAACACTTCCGATTCTTCAAACGCTCTCCTCCCCCCCCCATGGCACCAGTTCGTCCGTCTCTTTAGCATAAACATAAACATTTTATTTGTGGACGACTAATGCCATCTATTGGGGAAAAGTTGAGCCCAACATGTAAATGTAATACAAATGATGCTGAAATGCACTTTCTGTTCTGAATCATGCTGATTGTGATTTTACTTCTCATTTTGACCTGTGCCACTTGACATAAAATCTACCTGCTGTTTAAAGAGCGAGTATGTGACAAAATGAGACATAAAAAATGAACATAAAGCTTAGTAAAACATAAAATAAAATGTCACTTATCTTCTTTCAAATCTGTCCCACGTATTATAAGTGTAAAATATTTAATGCTACTTGATAAATTTCGTGAAGTTTATTTTATTCCCAAAGTTATTAATAATTATGTTAAGTATGTTTAATCATGATGTATCCTACTTACAGATCTATTTTATTCTTAGGATGATACTACAAAAGTGAAGTTCCGGCGTAGATAATATTTTCAGTTGAATGTATTGAGTTCCCATTTGCTTATAGGTCCTTAATTTTTTTCATTAATGGTACTTAATTTCCGTGTGCAGAAATGTGTACAAACCCTGTATACATCCTCAGAGGTAATATGTTATACTCATTTGTGTTTTCATTACAAAAATGCCACACTGATAAAAGCTGACAACATAGTGCTTTAAGACATTGCTAAAGCATCCTGGTTAGCAAACTGTTTACCCATAGAGAGAGTGTCCAAGTAGCAAAACATGTACAAGTCTGATATGGGAGACAAGTCTGGTGAATGCACGAGATAAAGACTACTACCAAATTTTTGTTCTTTTCTTTTTTTGCTTCTAGTAGACATAGGTGATCTGGCTTCATCTTATAGCCTGCCACAAAAAATGAGTGATTTTTTTTACACCATAGTTTATGGTAACATTCTAGTTGCTTGTGATGTTTGGTCATTGGGCAGAAGTGTTCACATTGCATCACAATTTTAGTAGGCCCCTCATAAAGATCAAGAACTTCAATAGATGCAGACTGAGTTTGGATGTTTGTTTCAGTGATTTCCATTTGCACAGTGGTGTTGATTTTCTTGTAAACAGATCAGAATATCATAAAACACCAATTTTCTCATCTACTTTAAGAACTGGATGTAGAAAGCCTAGGCTTCGTGATTTTGGTGAGCAGTAAATACTTCCAGAAGCTGTATCTGTTGATATTCAGTGAATTCATGTGTAACCCAGAGATGCATGCATCTGAAAACTGTGCGGTGACACAACAGACACTGAGCTTATATAATGTTGATTTTCTTTCAGTGTATACCTTAACTCCATCTCGCAGGCAAACAGTTAATCAACTCTTGGTTAAGGTTTTTACCATGTTTAATTAATAAACAAGTAAACTTTTCTTATGATCAAGGTGAACATGATTGGAATGAAACTTTTGAAGCAGTCTATGGACAATTCTGTTCACTTATCGTCACTCCATAAATTATTCGTACTGACAACCCTTTCAGATTACATCCAAGTTTGTGTCTTTCGTCATATCGTAAACTGTTATATTTGCAGTGAAGTACCTTTTTCAAAGCATGAACTGACATTCATTCTGAATGAGTATTAATTATTATTATTTTTTATTAATTATTAGTATTAGTATTATTTGTTCCAACTGTGATGTCTCCCATGTAACTAGCTCTGTAAGTTATTCTTTTTGGAATGGCCAATAATTATGAGACCCATTGTAAGTAGTGTGTAGTAACCATTAATTTATAAGTAGCAGTCTTCTAAGAAAACTATAAATAAATTAAAAAGATTTTAAGAGTTACTACAGATTGGAAATGAAACATTATCTTACATATATACTTTTTATTAGCAAGTAAGAATATAGAAGCTATGGTACATTCGAAACCTCTAAAATCCTATTTGTAAAAGCAGAGTAGTGCCAAAAAATTACATTATCAAATAGAATCAAAATACCATTATTTATAAAAATACCATTATTAATAAAACATGACTTAAAAGAAAAAATAATAAATTGAGACTAATAATTGAATATTTATAAAAATGTGGGAAAAGTACAAGTTGTAAGAAAAAGTTTGTTGCAAGAAAATGGGAGAAAAAACACAATTATGTACAAAAGGATCAAAATGGCAATATTCCATTGAGAGTTACACAACAGTACTGTCAGGGAAAAAGTGCAATGTAATTCCCACTGAAATATTACCTCCACACGTTTCAACAAACGACCAATTGAGATAATTAATGTGGAAAATTATTTAATGATACTTATCAAATTATTTAATGCTTATCGATATCGTCTCAATTGGGCGTTCCTTTTCCCTACGCTTGGAAGAAAAGATAGACGAAAAAGTAATATACAAAATATTTCATCAAAATTCCCAAAGAATAATTAAAACACAAGATTTTTTAAAAAAAAAAATAGTAATACAAATAAGAAACTAGGAAACAAATACAGCTGAATTGTCTTATGACTCATTAAACTTTAATCAAGTAAAGTGAACCTTGGAAGAAAGAAATTTAGAAATCCAAAAACTGTAGCATGTTTAATGAAATAAAAATATAAAAATTCATTTGGAATTCTACTAGAAGGAATGCCAAATCAGGCTATTTTCTTAATGAAACCTTTAAAGTAAAAATTATGGGAAGAAAACATAAAAGTGGAAAGGAATAGTCAATATGTCCTATTACAAAGGGCGAAAACAATAGGTAAGAATGACTTGAGAGGTTAAGAATTTTTGGTAGGTAATTTTATTTGGAGAACTGCCGTAATTGAAAAGAATTACGAAATCAGTATAATACAAAAGAACTTCTATATTGAAAAGAACAAAAATGAAAACTAAAAACAGAAAATGTAATTAGCAGATGCCAAAAAATTTTTTCATTTTATAATAAAAACTAGTAAAAAAAGACTTGAATACAAAAATCGACCTGTTACAAAACATATAACTAAAATCAAAGGAAGTGAACATGGGATGAAAGATATTTAGAAATCTTAAAACGAAACCATGTTTAAAGAAAAATTCAATTGTAGAAAACCAATTAAAGTCAAGAAAGAATGCCATATCTGGCTAATAAACATAAAAACTTAAATGATGTAATTAATTGTCCAAGAGTCCATTTAGAAAGGGCGTAAAGAATTAAAAAGACATATTTTAGAAGTCGAAATCCTATGTATGAAGTAAAATTTGGAATATTGCTGCAATTGAAAAGAATTATTTGGTTTGTAAAATAAAAATCATAGCAATATTGATAAATACAATATTGAAACCTAAAAACGTTAAATGGAATTTTACAGTTGCGTAGTAAATATCTGAAATACTATTAGGAATACGATAACAAAATGGAGGCTCCCTAGCCCAAAGTAAAACAGATTTTAAGTCATGTTTTATTAATAATGGTATTTTGATTCTGTTTGATAATGTAATTTTTTGGCACTACTGTGCTTTTACAAATAGGATTTTAGAGGTTTCGAATATACCACAGCTTCTACATTCTTACTTGCTAATTAAAAGTGTAATAAAAATTTGCAGCTAGAACCTTGAAATACTATCATTCAAGTTTTAACTTACACTTACTAAAGAAAATCTTATATATATATATATATTCACTGTTTGAGTATATATTCTGTTTGTGCATGTATTAAGTTTCTTTCTTTCTTTTTTTTTTTTTTTTTTTTTTTTTTTAGGAAGAAAATGATTTTTTGAAATTATCAGTTGAAGACAGGTGCCAACACAAGTTATGGAAAGCAAGATTAAGTGGTTATGAGGATGCTGCAAAATTGTTCCGGACACAGGATGATGAGAAAAGTGCAGAATTCATGAAATATTTGGGTTTGTTAAAGAAATTTGTTATTGATAGCAATGCTGTGGCACAAGAGAAAGGCTTAGCAGCAGTATTGGCATTTATAGAGAATGCAGCATGTTCTTCCAAGACGGTTAATGATGTAATGAGTGGACTTATAAGCAAATGTTTTTCTTCACCTCGGGCAAAAACTCGAGAACTAGCTCTTGAAATAGTTTTAATGTATATAGAAATAGAAAAACAAGATATAGTTTTAGAAGAATTGGTGAAAGGACTTGAAAATAAATCGCCGAAAGTTGTATCAGCGTGCATAATGGCATTACGTGAATCGTTGCATTTATTTGGTTCTCAAGTCATTACTGTGAAACCTCTCGTTAAAGTCTTGCCAAAGCTTCTAGAAGATAGAGATAAAAGTGTGCGAGAAGAGTCAAAGCTTTTGTGTGTTGAAATATATCGGTGGGTGGGAGATGCTATTAAACCTCAGCTGCAGACATTAAAACCTGTTGCACTTACTGAATTAGAAAATGAATTCCAAAAAGTTGCAGGTGAAAGAATATCACCTACTAGATTTTTAAAATCTCAACAAGAAAAAATGGCCAAACAGAAAGAAACCTATGGTGAAGCAGCAGAGGAAATGGAAGATTTGGAAGAAAATGTTCCTCCGCAAGTTGATCCCTATGATTTAATGACGGAAGTTGATATTCTTTCAAAACTACCCAAAAACTTTTATGAACAGTGTGAAGCCCAAAAATGGCAGGAGCGTAAAGAAGTTCTTGAAATCTTATTGCAATTAACAACAAATGTTAAATTAGAACCTGGCGATTACAGTGATCTTGTTAGGACATTGAAAAAATTTATCACTAAGGACTCTAATGTTTTAGTTGTTGCTTTGGCAACTAAATGTTTAACAAACCTTGTTCTTGGTCTAAGGAAAAAATTTCAGCCATATGCTTCAGCATGTGTTCCAGCAATATTTGAAAAATTTAAAGAAAAGAAGCAAAATGTTGTATCAGCTCTTCGTGAGGCTATTGATGCACTGTATAGTATTAGTTCTTTAGAAATAATGCAGGAAGACATTCAGACTGCACTGGAAAGTAAAAATCCTCAAGTGAAATCTGAAACTTGTTCTTTTTTAACACGTTGCTTTTCTATGTGTTCTTCCACCCAATTGAATAAAAAACTACTTAAAGCATTTACAGTGTGTTTGTTAAAAACACTTAATGATACCGATTCTGCTGTCAGAGAGAATTCTGCTGAAGCTTTAGGTACAGCTCTAAAAGTTGTCGGGGA
The DNA here is from genome assembly GCA_000611955.2 of Stegodyphus mimosarum. Classification (NCBI taxonomy): domain Eukaryota; kingdom Metazoa; phylum Arthropoda; class Arachnida; order Araneae; family Eresidae; genus Stegodyphus; species Stegodyphus mimosarum. The sequence goes on from KK116576.1 coordinate 515,948, forward strand.
ACGTACTATGTCACCATTTCTACAGGAAGTTGATGCTATCAAAATGGGTAAAATTAAAGATTTTTGTGATAAAGCTGTGGTAACAGCCAAAACTGTGGCAGTTGTTGAGAAGAAGCCCGTTTCAGCACCTGTAAAACCAAGTGTTGTAAAAGTAATTCCTGAAGAAACAGTTAGCAAGTCTACTAGTGGAGGAATTAAAAAACCTGCTTCTGCTGGTCCTGTCAAAACTAAAGTTGCTACTGCATCCTCACGTGTTGTAAGGTCCGGAGCTAACAAGAAGGGAGTTGGTGATACCATTGAACCTGAATTCAAGGAACAAGAACTTTCAGAAGAAGAAGTTTTGACTCAAGCTGCTGATATCTTACCTGATCATGTAATAGCTGGCTTAAGTAGCTCTAATTGGAAAGACAGATTAGCAGCTGTAGAGAAATTTTTCGAAGTTGTTTCAGCTATGCAAAAAGGAAACATACCTGCACAAGTACTTATAAAATTATTGGCTAGAAAACCTGGCTTTAAAGAGAATAACTTTCAGATTTTGAAACTTCGATTTGAAATCCTAACCTATATTGCTGAAAATGCACAAATATCTCATACTGCAATTGAAAGTTGTTTGTCTGATATAGTTGACAAAATTGGAGATGCTAAGAATGGTGCATATGCTGGGTCAGCTTTGACTGCTTTGGCAGGAGCAACTAGTCTTGAATATATAAGCCTTGAAGTTTTAAACTTAGCCTTTAATCAAAGAAATCCAAAAAATCAATCAGAAGCTTTACTTTGGATGTCCAATGCAATTAAGTTATTTGGCTTAAAAATTCAGATGAAAGAAGTTATAGATCATCTGAAGAGGGCTTTTTCTTCAACAAATCCTGGTGTCAGAAATGCTGCATTATCTCTTATTGGAGTAATGTATATGTATGTAGGAAAATCTCTCCGAGCTTTCTTTGAAGATGAAAAGCCAGCTTTGTTGCAACAGATAGATTCTGAATTCGATAAAATAAAAGATGCAAAACCTCCCGTTCCAGAAAAAGGAAAGTCTGCCAAATTATCTGGATCTGGAGATGCTACAGAATGTTCAAAATCAAACGCCCAAATTAATCTTTCAGATATGATGCCTCGGGTTGATATAAGTAATCAGATTACTTCCCAGTTACTCTCTGATCTATCAGATAGAGACTGGCATTTACGAAGTGATGCTTTGCAGAAAATTTCCAATATCATTAGTGAAGCAAAATTTGTATCTCCAAACTTAGGAGATTTACCTAATGCACTGCGACCTCGGTTAGCAGATACAAACAAAAAACTTGCATTACAGGCTTTAAACATATGTCAAATGCTAGGTACATCATTAGGGAGCAACTGTTCAAAGCAAATACGAAATTTTGCACCAGGAATACTTATATGTCTTGGAGATAACAAAGCTCATGTTAGAACTGCTGCTCTTCAGTGTCTGAATTCGTGGATGGATCAATGTCCATTGGCAAATTTATTTGAAGGTGAGATGATTTATGATGTTCTCCGAACAGATAATTCCTTTTTAAGGATTGAACTCTTTTCATGGTTAACAGAGAAAATGTCAACTGTTACATCATTACCTGCAGCTGATTTAAATCTCTGTTTACCTGTTTTGTATACTTGCTTAGAAGATCGTAATGCTGATGTGAGAAAGAAAGCATCAGAGTGCATTTTACCTTTTATGATGCATGTTGGTTATGAATCCATGGCTAGAGCTACAACAAAACTAAAACCTGCCTCAAAAGCAACTGTTATGTCTCAGTTGGAGAAAGCTCGCCAGAGTCTACCAGAAAAACCTAGCAGTAAACCTAAACAATCTAAAAGCTCAGTTCCCTTGCTAAGTGAAAGAACATCACCTCCTCAAATGGTTAGTAATGATGATGCTGTAAAAGGTAAATTGCATCGTAGTACATCTAAATCTAAACTTGCTTTGAAAACTCCGGGAACTAGCAAAGGAAAAAAAGAAGAAGAAATTGATATATCACCACCTCTTGTAGCTAACAATATGAAAGATCAAAGGTTGTTAGATGAAAAAGCTTTAAAAGTCTTAAAATGGAATTTCACAAATCCTAGAGAAGAATTTTACATTCAATTGAAAGATCAAATGATTGCTGCAAACTGGAGTAAAACATTAATTTCTCACTGTTTTCACAATGATTTTAAATTTCACATAAAGGCTATTGATTTGCTAATTGAGTCGCTTGAGAACAGTGTGGAAGCATCTGCAGCGAACTTGGACCTAATATTGAAATGGCTTGCTTTGAGATTTTTTGATACGAATCCTAGTGTTTTAATCAAAAGTTTAGAATATTTACTAGCATTATTTCGATCACTATTAAGTATCAATTATCGCCTATTAGAAGCTGAAGCTGCATCTTTTGTTCCTTATCTCATTCTAAAAATAGGTGATCCGAAAGATGCTGTCCGTAAAGGTGTTAGAGAAATTATTAAAGTTATTGGTAAAATTTATCCATATAGTAAAATGTTTTCGTATATAATGCAAGGATTAAGTTCAAAAAATGCAAGGCAACGAGCTGAATGCCTTGAAGAATTAGGTTCCATGATAGAATCATATGGTTTAAATGTCTGCCAGCCGTCCCCAGCAATAGCACTGAAAGAAATTGCTCGTCAGATATCGGATCGTGACAACAGTGTAAGAAATGCATCCTTGAATTGTGTTGTGCAAGCTTATTTTATTGAAGGTGAAAAAATATATAAATATGTCGGGCAGCTTTCTGACAAAGATATGAGTTTACTGGAAGAACGTATTAAGCGTAGTGCTAAAACTAAAAGCATGAAACCAGTAGAAAATACACCTGTGATCACTCAAAAATTTAGTGCTTCACAGTCTATGAATAACACTTTTGGACCAGCAGAAGATGAGCCTAAAGTATCAGAAGTAGTTGCTTCTGCTCAACCTTCTGGTCCTCTTCGACTTGAAACTGAGGACATAGAGCAGATGTTCAGACACAAGCAAACAGAAATAAAATTACCTGGTCTTGTACCAGTTAATGCTGATGAAATACTAAGTTTACCTGACATTCAGCTTCCACGAACAAGGCTGAGGCCTCCAGCATCTTCACTAAAATTATTGAATAATTCAGCTGAAGCAAATACTGCAGTTAATCTCGTTATGGCTCAATTGGCTGCTCAGGAAATTCCTGTTGTAGTTGAAGCATTTGCTCAAGTTGAAGAAGTACTTAAACAAAGTGAACAAGCTATTACAGTTTTGGGACCTAGAGTTGATCAGTTATTAGTTATGGGAGCTATGCAGTATCGTTATGCTCATAATAAGCATATGGCAGATGAAAATATTTGTAAAGCTGATGTCATTCGTTTGTATAGGTGTGTAACTGTGGCATTAGTAACGTTATTTGAAAATCCTGTTTTGGCTAGAAAGGCTAGTAGAGATGTTCTTAGGGATCTAATACCCCATCTTCTTACTGTCATGCTTGATAACCGCTTAGATGATTTGCAAGAAGGTGCTCAAGTAGTAAAAGTAATTAATGTTCTAATAATGAGAGTTCTTCAGAAATCGCATCCAACTCATGTCTTAAGTGCTTTGATAAAGCTTCTGCACGATTGTGTTGGTAGTGCTAATGTTTCAGACCGTTTCACTGATTTGGTCATGAAATGCTTATGGAAAATGATTCGATTAATTCGCCATGTTATAAATGATTTGAATATCGATAGAATTGTATTAGATATTCATGTGTTCTTAAAAACTTATCCATCTTCCACCTGGAAAGAGAGACGAGATGACACCCCAATAAGGACTATCAAAACCATTTTATACAAGCTTGTTGAAATTAAAGGTGAAGACATTATGAAACATTTGTCATTAATATCTGATCGGCAAGAATCAGATTTATTGAATTATTTGCATAAACTCCTCGATAGAATCAAAGATGACAATCGTAAATCCTCTCATAAAAGTACAGCTCCTGATGATAATGCAGGTGGGAATCGTCACAAGCGAAGTAAATCTTCCCCGTTAAAACTTTCAAAATCCACTCATGAAGCTCTCACTGAAATATTTAAAAAGATAGGTAGTAAAGAACAAACCCAAGAAGGTCTTGCTGAATTATGTGAATTTACTCAGAAACATCCTGAGGCTGACATAGAACCATATTTACAAACATCATCTGATTTTTTTCAGAATTACATTCGAGAAGGCATAAAGGAACTAAAAAATAAAAAAAGTTCAATGAAATCTAATGAAAGCTCCTCATTATTTATGTCTAAGAAATTTGAGGAAATAGGGTGGAATTCTAACCTGTCTACTAATGATAGTGTTTTTTCAAAAGAAAGAATCCAGTCCCAGACATGGGAAGAAAAATTTCCACCATTGCCCCCTCCAACAATTGATACCACACCAATGGATTTAGTTGAATGGTTAAAGAATGTTGTAGCTCGGTTAGGCATGGATACATCAAACTATGATAATCCAGCTTTTTTAGATAAAATAGCTGGCAGTGATGAACAGCTCACCGATGAAGAAATAGCCCAGATGTCTTCAGATATTGAAAAATATAAAAAAATAATAAATGATCTTAAAAATGACACTGGTTTAAAACTGAATAGTTAATTGTTTAAAAAATGAATCATAAATAATAACTTTGTTGCTTTCAGTTTGTTAGCATACAGTAAGAATATATGTACAAGATCTTTCTTCTGATACTGTGGCTTATTTTTTGAAACATTCTCGTATCAATATATGATTTATTTTAATTATAAAGTAATTGACCCACAATGGCTTCCTTTTCTGCCCTAGAAATATTTTGTATATAAATAGTTACTGAATTAAACAATGCTTTTTTTTAATAGTTTGACCATAGCTAGGCCCATTTTCTTCATTGAATCTATTTCCATTAATGTAATTATTTTCAGATACAAATTTGAATAAATGTGTTTGATTGTGAGAATTTTTAACATCTATGTAAATATTGCATTACTGTACATTTTTGCTTGTCTAACTTTGTGAATATGTTATATCACCATTACATAATTAAATGTTTGATGAATAAAAATGTTGATTGACAGCTTTGATCAAATGAGGATATTTGGAATGCACTAGCATGCAGTACAGCATGTATTTTCCTAAATAATTTTCATATTTGCAGTGCACACACAAAAAAGGAATTTGTAAAGTTCTGAAAAGTATCTTAGCTAAAATGTACAGTGAATTGAGAATTAACTTATCGTATCTGTAAAATATTCCATAAATGAGTTATTTGAAATTTATTCATAAATGAGCGTTTTCTTTGAAAGTGGGCCATTTTATATTGTATGGAGATACTGAAAGGTTTCATTTGAATGGTTTGAAAAATACATTTATGAAATATTAAATATGAGATTTCAATTAATAAAATCATTTTTTATTGAAGTTTTTATTAAAGAGATATTGTTTTCATTAGAATGTTTTCATGGTTCTTTGTTTCTATTCATTGGGATGATTTCTATAAAATAATAAAACATTAAAATTAATTTAAATGTAGAAGGTAATGTATCAAAATAAAAGTTTATTTTATAAATTTCTGCCTGAATCACTGTATGATTCTGAGGTGACATTATCCATTTTGAATAGTATATAATAGTTATAAAATTAACATTTGGCTATTTAAAGGTAATCGTACTTATTTACTTCAAGTTAAGTGTTATATTCTACAATAAACGGACAAAGTATCAAAGTGAATGAATGAAATTTTTTGTCATTAACAGTGTTGCCACACACACATAAAAACAAAGTAGAAAAATTATGTACTATAATTTTTGAAGTAAATTTTATGTCTTTGTGGAAACTAACTACTTGCAAAGTAATTATATTTGTAATTTAATTTACTATGTAAATTTATATTGACAAAATGATGAAAATTTTGAAGGACTTTTTGGACGGGAGACTTTATAGATAAAAAGTTCATAGCAGATGGCATTCATTATCATTAACTAACTTCTGTCAAAAATGTACTTACATCACTTTCAAAGAAAATGGCTCAAATTATAATAATATTTTGATTTTTTATTTATTCAGATTTTTTAATTTCAGTTCATGTATTGTGTTAAACTGTTGTTTTGAACTTTTGAAAAGTTTTATAAGTGCATAATCAGCAGAAGTTTATTTTTTAATGCTAATTTTAATTATGTAAATTATATTTTTGAAATTTACCAGCAATTAATGTAAAATATTTTTAATTGACTTTTAAATATAAGTTTTTGCATCCCATATTTCTACATCAATGGCTAGGTGATCATCCTTCCATTCTTCATGTACTCTTGTAATTATCCTAGGTACAAATGTTAGCACTTTTTGAGATTTTTTCATCCATATGTAACTTAAGATTACTTTGTGGAAAATGTATATAACTAATCTGTAGTAAAAATAAATACATCCGTCAGTATTTATAATATGAAATAAGAGTTATTCATTAAACTTGTGAAAAAGTTTCCTGGTTAATTTACTACACATAAAATGAATTTTCTTTTCTTTCATACTTGTTAATATTTACACATTATAAAGATTACAAAATCAGAATTTAAAAGTAATGAAGTTTACATACAGTTAGTTGTTCATTTTCAGGAAAGGATGTTAAGTGATATGACACATAGGTATCAGTTTTATTAACTTTGGAGTTCTAACCATTGGGTTTCGGATTCCGGTTACAGCAACAAGTACTGATTACTTAATAGTTAAAATGGAAAAGATTTATTTGGCTATTGGGATTAGTTCATTAGACTATATCAAGAAGGCCAAACTTCGTTCATAGAAAGCTGCATTTTACTATGCAGAAAAGCCAGAAGTAAATATACCTAGAACTATAATTAGATGCTTATTATCATTTAACAGCAGTATTTCAATAGAAAGAAATGTTTCAAGTAATTTAATAATATTACATTTGATAATTAATGTAGCTGTTTAGGTATAAATAATTTTTATCAGTGTTTTGTATTCTGCAAAATTAAAAATTTTTTACGACAGTTGATTATTCTTCAGACATAAAACCACGCATTTCTTTTCTTATCTCTTCCTCTGGTTATAATTATCAATAGATTCTAATGGGATGAAAGAAAAGAAGATGCATCACTCTTCACAATAATGTTAGAAGCTTTTTATTCAAGCCAAGAATTATGCAGTAATTTGAGGAAGGATATCCAGTGATTTTTCTTGAGAGATGGGAAAAAGAACTTTGCAAAAAAGAAAAAAACACCAACTTTACAAAAAACTA
>KK116576.1:523239-577130 GCA_000611955.2 Stegodyphus mimosarum
ACATCACTAAGAGAAACAACATATAAATTTCAATTAAGAAATGCAAACTGGATCATCATATACATTTTGTTTCTTTTAATACAGCAATTCTCAACCTCCCCACCCATTCACCATTTTCACAAGATTATGATTTTGCTGCTTTTTTCAAAACTTGGACATAATGTACATTTATTTAGATTTAGGCTATTTTCTAACATGTAAAACAGATTAAATAACAAAAAGTATAGAAAATGTTGGTAAATACCAAAACTTGAATAAAACTAGTTTTTATATTCATAAACTAAAAATAAATACTTAACAGCTAAATAAAAGGCTGATTGCATTCCACCCCTGAAACTATGAAATCCCCTCTGGTTTTGAACCAGTGTTGTAATACTGTATGATTAAACAAGTTCATAGTGCTAGATAATTGCAAGATATTGATAAATTTATTTCTCAGTTTCTGATGACTCTTACCTTAAATGTAGTATAGTCACAGAAAAAAAAGAATCACTGGCAGAAGTATTTCAGAAGTGAATCTTGTTTGCTACAATGTGTGCTGTATTTAAGGGATTAAGAATTGCAGTTTGAGCTTGCCTAGACATATAATATTTCTTATTAAAATTAAGGGATAAATATGCTGACTGAATAAAGTGACTAATGTCCAATGGTGTAATTAATTATATACAACTGAATGCAAACAACTTTTGCATATAAGTTGGTTTAAGAAATTAGGTGACTGAAAATGTGTTACATAAAGGATATATTATATGGAATTTGGGTGTGCAATATTGTTTGTATAATGTTAGTGAGCTTTATGAGATTGATCAGTATTCATTAGTTGCTAATACATTAAGTGACGGTTAATTTAGCCTTGAGAAAGGAGGCAAACACAAATGGAGATCACCTAAAAATCTAAACATTCCTCAAAGTGTTATATCAAGAACTTGGAACTATTTTTTTGTCAGACAGCGTTGTCTATACAGATACAAGTGCAACAACTGCTGATTTCAGATTGACATGTAGTTTGTATTTTATACGTACCTTTATTTACTTAATGTTTGGGCGCACTAATAATTATTGTTATTTTTGTTTTTTGGAAGTGGCAACAAAATAACTTATAGAATTACCAAAAATATATGCATGTTAAGTAGGCTTATTAAAAGAATGTTTTGTTATTTACATGAGTGATGTATTTGTTTAAGAGTCAAACCTGTCTCCAACAATAAATGAATACTTTAGAATATGTTTATAATCTCTAGAGTTGTTGATATGTTGGTAGCATAATAGTTTATTTTAATGCATACGTGAACAACTGCATTTGAAGACCATTTTCTCTCATTGTTGGGTTGCAGATACTGTGAAGTGACTACAAGAGTATAAAACATTCAGGTTGTCAAAAAGCTTGAACTAGTTATTCTTCTGCATGAATATGTGAGAAAAATCAATGGATTATGTTCCACTCCCGCCGCCCTGACGGTATAGTGGTTAGGGGAGCCAGCTACGATAACAAAGGGCCTGGGTTCGAATCCCAGAGAAGGCATGGCTGTAATTGTCTGTCCCTTCATAGGAGGCAAAGGTGGCCCACTTATTAGGTACCTCCATAATAAAGTAGTCTGAGGGCCCACCATTGGCCAGAAAAAAAAAGAAGGTTCCACTTCACTCCCTCTATCTTTCAAAGGGCTGTAAGTGTCATCGTTGTTCAATGGAGTTGAAAGGCATGTATTGAAAAGGATCAGGTATGTATTTTGAACTATGATTCTAGACATATTCTGATTAGGAGGGAATGAGTAATTTGCCATGCCTTTTTCATTAAATATCCTATTTTCATGGGAACTGATTTGGAGTATCCAATTTGCCATCCCATTTTCATCAAAAATCCTATTTCCATGGAAACTGATTTAGAGTAGAATGATTAGCTGCTGAACTGCATATCTTTGGAAGTTCTGTAGCCAGCCATGGATATGTGGCTAAGGTCTTGGAAAAACTCATTTAAAAGTGCTGTTGGACCAAAATTTTTATAATGGATGACAGCACTTGTCTGCATCCAGTATGTAGTGGTGCCAAAAACTTTCAAACAGAAGGTATCAGTCATATAGACAGATTAACTTACTAGAACACGACTGGAAATAATCAGGATGATGTATGTGCTTAAATTGCAGGTACACCAAATGCCTCCTAGCAGGCTCTAAAGTGTGTGGCAAGATTTGATAAAAGGATTGGTGAAATCAAGATGTGTTTTAGGTGACTATTTGGTAAAAAGGGAGAGAGAATTTTTTTTTTGTCACTTTCAAATTTCTATAAAAAGGACTTTGGATATAAATAGGAAATAAATGTTTGGAGATTAATTTACTGGTAAACATGTTAATTTATATTAAATAATACTTTTATACAAATTGTTCATAATCATTTTTTTACTAACAGTAAATTTTTATTTGTCAATTATGTTAATATTTTCAGGAGCAGTGGTGTATTTATGGCAAAACACAGAATTGTTACTGCGTAAATCCATTTCACTTTTGACCAAGACATTGCCTTGTCATTGAAGGCAAATATTCAGTTTGACATCGTGTATATGTGTCAGTGAAAGTAATAAATAAATATAGATATGCTTTTTAATTGCTGTGTCACTGGCAAAATTTCAATGAATGAACACTAAATTCATATATATATATATATATATGTTAAATATTTTTATTTAAATAAGTCTTCCTATGTACAAGTACATATTAAAAAATACAACCTATGTTATAAGAAATGGAATGTTTGTTTACACCACAGCTGCCACATAACATAAGGGTGAAGGAAGACATATCAAATCTGGAATAGTTATGACTTAGAATAAGTGATCATGAACAAAAATATTCTGCAGTTGTCAAATTTAATGGGAACGTTTTAGATATAAATAAAGTATATTTTCAGGGTTTTAGCATAATTAGTGGGACAGAGAATGATAAATTACATAAATACACATTTCAAAGTTCTGAAAACTGTTGGAAGTTTAATTTACTCCATAATATGCAAGACTGAATTACACTATACAATTTAGAAAATGACACTATAAAAACACATCAATAAAATATATGCACTTCAGGTAATCAAAAATATAAGGCACATACATTGTGTGATAATCCTGATATTAATAATTTCTAGCTACTTTTATAAAAATGTATTTAATATCTTGCATTAGTAACTGAATTATATTGAAGTTATTAAACATAAAATTTGGTTTTATGTACTTAATAATAATAATAAAAAAAAAAAAACACTAAATTTTTATATCCCCATGTACTCAAATGTTACATTTTGTGTTTAATATACTGTGAAAATCAAGAATGTCACATGCCAAAAAAAATATTTGCCTTTCTCATGAGTGTAACATGAAAAAAAGAGTAAAGTTAATCACATATTATAACTATTTTAAGTTTAAAAGTAAAAATGATTTTGTTAATAATAAAACATGTTTAGGATTTCAGACTTATAAAAATTTATGAGCAGCAAATTCTGATGAATACCTGTATTTTTACTTCAACATAAATAAAATTATTAAGTCTAAAACAATAAATATTTAATTAGGGAAATATAAAATAACATAGATTAAAAAATTATTTACTCTATAATGATAACATAGTTACTCAACCTAGGCTTACAGGCCAAATATACTACCAAGCATATAAATAATGAGTGAAATTAACAAAATTACTAGTTTTAGCTATTATAATATTTAGACAAAGAAATAATTATAAAAAATGTAACTATTTGTCTCCTTTATTTATTTATTTTTATGTGTGTGTAAGCTACCAGAAGAAATATTAGATGATCAGCTGTAGCTGTTGGCTGATGTGTATCAATAACACATTTATTTTGTAGTAGTTTTTGAATATCTAGTAGGATCATGAAAATTTAACTACTTGCAGCATCATAACTTGCATGTTTTAACAAATTATAAGTTTATTTTCTAAATAAAAGTAACAGAAAAAGATATTAATTTTTTTTTTTTTTTAGCTTGGGGAAATTAAAAAGTCAAACACTGGTAAAAAAAAATTATAGCATTTGTTGTGCCATTATACACATATTTAAATATTTGGTTAATATTATTATATAGCATAATTAGTGGGACAGAGTAAGTATTTGGTTAAATTTATCACATACATAATATATTTGTTCTTTTACAATCAGTTACAATTTGTGTGTAATTACATCTGGCCCAGAACAATGAATAAAGAAGAGTAAATTACATAATATATTTTGAAACTGTAATTAAGAGTTTAGCAACTGGTTCAAAAAGTCACATAAATATGAACCTCTGTTCCACTTCTGATTAAATCTTGAAAATAATGGCTTCGTCTAACAAATCATAATAACAACAACAAGTGAGAACTTATGCTCTCTTTGGTTTTATATAATTTTCACCTAGCTGCCAAAATATTTCTAGTACTTTCTGTTTCTTGAAATTACTAGAGGGCATATATTGGCAAATCATCAAAAATATAAAAACAGCTTTTTAAAAAATTCTCGAAACTCTATGGAATTTTTAGAACAAAATTTCAGCGATTTAAAAACATTTAATATGGTTAAAATACCTGTTGACTACAAGAAAATTAGGCAAAGGGGATTTGGCAGTGACTGATTTGAAAATTTCGCATGAAACATACCTTATTAATATATATAAAAACTAGTTGATAATGATAACTGTATTGCAAGTATGGGAAAATTCATTTCAAAAGCATGCGAGTTATTAAAGCCACATAACTTGTATAAAATTAACCAAAGAGAAAAAAAAAAGGAACTTACACTGCTGCCTGGAACAAAACTAACAGCAGGACATGCTTAAAAAGAACAACTAAATTCTCATAAATATTTTTCAAGAAATAATCATAATATGATGGTCCTTGGGTCATATACCAAATTTAAATTTAACTGGATTATAGTTTTGTTGCCAAATCTCACAAGTATTATTATAAGCTATGTATTAAAATGTAATAGTTGTGTTTTAAAGATTTAATAACAAAAATAATTTTGCATTTTCAACTTTGGTGTAGTATTCTGCATTAATAAAACTTGAAATGTGGTACCCACATAGTGGATTTTGAATCATTTCAGATGTATGATTTTGTTAATGTAATAACTCTTTGAAAGAGGAAGGAGATACAATACCCCTTTTAGTAAATCAGCTGAGCATCTTCGAAAAAAACAGAGCAATAGTGCTTATGTAGATTAGAATGTGTAATGTAGATAACATGGTTTAAATCCGTCAATTAACTAATGCTGATGAGTAAAGTGATGGTATTTTAGATGCAAGATTTTTAATGGCAACATCTGATACTATTAAGGAAAATTTCAAAACCTGGTAATAATTTATGCAGAGCTGTTCAGTTCTTCAAATTGAAAGAAAATAATGCATCACAAATTTTGGTCGATTGCAGAGAGTTTTTGATTTAATTCCTATGCCATGTTGTCTAAAAATCAGATAAGTAATTTTTAAATGAAGCATCAACATACATTTAAATTTTAATTACCTAAATTATACATTGCTTAAAATTTTAAACTGGTAGCAATATTAATTTTTTATATTATCATCATTATATGACTTTATATTGTTATAAATGAGGTTCCTTTTCTTAATCTATATGGATGATTTTATAATAATGTTTGACTACATATAATTTTAATCATTACATGTGTGGTTTCTACTTCATTCATCTTTGCATTTCAAATTTAATGTTGCAATAATATTTTAAGAACTAGAGCATCTTAAAACATACAATTTACTTGTAATACTGAATTCAAAACATTTGAACTCAAACTCAATCTTCTGATTACTTAAAATTATTAGCCTATGCCTATGAAAGATTGGACAGCCCATTAAGTTATCAGTAAATATAAGTCAGTGACATAGGTTAGTGTTTGAAGGTCTCAAAATAACATCACAAACTCAATATTATCTACATAAAAAGTAGTATAGATTACTCAAATGTAAAGGCACTATATCACATATTAATGTATTAAAATGGAATGTAACCAAAGTTCAAAAATTCTTCATTTATGACTTATCTTAGAACCCTGAGTCCGGAATGTTTTTCTTTGATCATTCTCCACACACCCACAGTGCTATCGCTAAAATAAATAAATCAAATATATATTAGTAAGAACAGAAACTCTGTACAGTAAATCAACCTAAATTACTTAAGATTCTAGAAGGGATAATATGTCAGTTTCACTGAAGTCTTAAAATCATTACTTTCGACTCATTCAATTTGAAGACTCATTTTCTGCATTCTATGGATTATTTCAATTAACCTTTTTAGAGTAAAAACATAAGTACAGTTTTCCCATTATTTGCTCACATAATCTAATATTTTGTTAGATAGACATATTTATACTAGAAGGAATGTGCAATTTAAAATTAAAAAAAACAATTTATATAATTTTACCATTTCATTTTACATTGTGCTGTGATTCTGAGCATTTAGTAGAAAGGGCTAGCTTCACTTTTTTTTTTTAATTGTGCATTACTACTTTCAGAGGAGGAAAAAAAAAAATCAGAATGCAAAGACTATAATGACTTATCACTTTAATACAAAGCTTTATAATAGTGCAATGGAAAAAAATCATGGTGCAAAGTTATCAAATCAGATTAACAGAAAAAGTGCAGCACTTGGAATATTAATGAAATTATTTTGCAACTGACATTAATAATTTTAGTTTTCATCAATAATAGCAAAGCACTATCTGGCTAAGGATACTCTATGAGAAACTAGCTCCTAAATGCTGATTTGATGAAAAATCACTTAATAATCAACAACAGAGAGTAGTTTTGTAATAGTTAAATTAAGATATTGGTTATTAGCTGAATTACATAACCAGAAGTATCATATCTGCAAAATTTACGATCAAAAACTAAAACATTATAAAGTATTTGCTGCTATTATGCAAACAAACAATGGCCTAATTTCATAAATAACATATACATTAATATTCCCAAATCATTTGATATATTGTTTTTACAGGTTTTAGATTCAGATTTTTAAATAAAAAGAAAGCATGCTATGTTTCAAGTAAGTTAAATTTCCCACTCTTCCCACAAAAAGCATTGAACAAAATTAAGTACTTACTTAGAAGCTGTGAAAATAAGTGAACTATTAGATGCTATGCTGTTAATGGAAGACCCATGAGCTCTGATTTCGTCTAACATTTCACATTTATTGCTTGACCATAACTTAATGTAACCAGACCTACAGCCACTAACAAATTTGTCATTTCCTTGCAGAACATTCAAAGAACACACCCAGTCTTTATGAGCTTGGTAAACAGACTGAAATATAAAAGTTGTTACTTATACAACATTAAGTAATTCCATAAAGATCATGAACAAATTATATATTACCAAAAAATATACACAAATACATTTTAACATGTCACAAATATTTTTGCAATTCTTTAAAATTAAATTCTTAAGTATTAAAAAATTTGATTTGAAAACTAAAAACCAGAACAACAAATAATATTAAATATGACAGTAAATTTCATGAACATTTTAAATTCATTTTTAACACATTTTCAACTAAGAAATGGATAAAACTTTTGCATATGGATGTAAGTTTTAATGACTGAATTCTTAATTGTTTAAAAAAGATGAAATTGATAATTGAATAAATCAAGTAGAATAAGATCCCACTGATGATTTATTATGAATGGGCTGAAACTGAAGAGGCTATCCAAACCCAGGGAGAGAAAAATAAAGATAAAATTGTAGAAAAAGTAATATACATTACCGAGGAAAACAAATATGAACCCCCCCCCCACTGTCTAAAGAATTCTTTAAAATATAAAACGGCAATTGAAAAGTATAGTACATTTTTTAATACAGAGAAAGATATGAATAATTAGTTCAATTTAATGGTAACATACTATGATTTTCATTTTCTTTTTTCTTTAAATATTAATAAAAATTGCAACTACATTAATAATTTAATAATATTAAAGTAAGTTGCATTGCAATATAAAATGCTATAATATTTAAATTTTTATTAAAAAGTCAACCATTTATAAAACTCAAAATGGCAATTACAAATTCTTATAAATGGTGTCTACAGTATTTCAAATTTTTTTGTTAAGTTTCAAATTTTGTATTCTATTGACTTTTCTGACACTGGTTAAATAAACATCATAGATGCACTTTTTAACTGCATCACAACTACAGCTGTCACTTATTAGATTTGTAAATAAACTGTGTGTAAGGAGATGTTTCATTGAATAACTGTTTACACTCATTTCCATTACTAATTCTTCTGATGTTCGAAGGCAAAACAAGACATCATGGCATCCGAGGACAAGGCACGGCTGCTTTTTACGAGTGAGTGAAAAATATTTTTATATTTTGTTTTCATTCTTTATTCATTATAGAAACTGTATTGAAAGATAGTAAACAACTTAGAAAGTTGTTTGCTCAAGCATGCAATTCTTTTGATGAGGAAGTAATTAACCTGAATGATGTTGGAAAAATTAATAAATTAAAGCTAATTGAAGAGAAAGCTTTATTCATGATAGCATGTGAAGGGAAATGTAAACAACTGTTGTATTTTGAAAATACTTCCAACTCCGAAATAGAGAAAGTGGTAGATGAGTCAGAAACATATACTGATCCCTGGAGATCTTTAAAACAGAAACTACACTCACGTTTGTGAAAATTGCAACACCAAGAAGGAATCGTCATAATTGAATGCAATTTAATACACAGTTGAGTGGTAGTGGTACAAATAAATGATTAAATGTTCAAAGCAAACAAACAAGAACAAGAGATCAGAATCAGTATTTTGTGTGGCCACCACGCGCCGCAATAAGTGCTGCTACACGACGTGGCATGGAGTCAAACAAAGTTTGAATGTCTGACTGAGGAAGAGCATTCCATATCGTTTGTACGCGTACCCAAAGTTCGTCTGCAGACGCAACAGGACGAGGATCACGAGCAAGATGCCGACCAATGACATCCCACACATGTTCAATTGGCGACATATCCGGGGAACACGCAGGCCAAGGAAGAAGCTGTACCTGCTGCGCTGCAAAGAAGGATTTAACAATCCGAGCAGTATGAGGGCGGGCATTGTCCTGTTGAAATACAGCGCCTGGCAAGCTTTGAAGGAAGGGAACAGCTTCGGGCTGTAGAACTTCACGGATATACCGGTTGCTGTTCAGATTGCCCACAATTCGTAGCAATTGAGATCGTCTATGATATGCTATGGCGCCCCAGACCATAACTCCGGGTGTTCGTCCACTGTGGCGTTCGATAATGCACTCCGGAAGGTGGCGTTCACCGGCATAGCGTCTGACACGAATGCGGCCATCATGGTACCACAAATTAAAGCGGGATTCGTCAGAAAACACGACATGCTGCCAATCAGCACGCCAGTCTCTATGCTGATTGGCCCATTGTAGCCGCAGGCGGCGATGGTCGTGCGTTAGGGGGATCCTGTATAAAGGAGTCCGTGCGCGCAGTCCACACTGCAGCAGACGTCTACGAATTGATGAAGCACACAATGAAACACCTGTAGCTATTGACCACAGTGCTGCCAATTGTCTAGAGGAAGCTGTACGGTCCGTCCGCGCCATGCGGACCAGGTGTCTATCATCGCGAGCTGACGTCACATTTCGGGGTCCACTCCCGGATTTCCGAGTTGTCCGACACTCGTCCGTCCACTGCTTCCAAACGCGCATCACTGTGCTGCTGTTACGCTGCACACGAGAGGCTACTGCACGATACGACAATCCAGCTTCACGAAGGCCGATGATTCTCCCTCGTTCAAACTCTGTAAGTTGTTCAAATTTCGCTCTCTTTCGTCGACGAGGCATAAGTACAGATTGAGTTAACGTTTACCACTAGCAGATAACCACCGATAACCATACACGCCTTGCTACAGCCGTCTATTTATTTGGATCCATCAGCCATTCAGAGGGCGCTGCTCAGCATACGCATGCGCTATGGATTTGCAATTCTAATCATTTGCATATCATGCGCTACTTTGCATTTCCTGAAAATTTCAGCTCACTCGCGTAAGTCCTTCATGGTGTTGCAATTTTCACAAATGTGAGTGTAGAAACACTAGCGGGTAAACAATTATCTTCTAAGAATGAAAGTTTGAATGTTATTTCACAGCCGAACACTTTATTGCATTACCCAAAAATAAAATTACCTACTTTTGACGGCAATGTAAGAAATTGGCTCTACTTTTGAGGGCAATTCAAAAAAATTGATGAGGATATTAATATTGATTTTCACGATACATTTTCGTATTTATCTCAAGCAATGGAAAAAGGCAGTCCTGCCGAAGAATTAATTAAGAGTTTTCCCTCAGGTGGTGATAGCTATGGAAAAGCTTTAAAACAGCTAAATATGCATTTTGGTAGAGAAGAATTATTGATTCAAGTATACGTCAGAGATTTATTAGCATTAGTTCTTCAAAAACAGAACTGTCCTAAAAATTCATTAAGAAAATTGTTTGATCAACTTAAGAATAAACTCTGTTCACTTAAACTTTTAGGGGTTACTAGGGAAAAATATGCTGCCATGTTATTTCTTCTAGTTGAATCATCGTTACCTGAAGAAACTCTTGTTGCTTGGAAGCGCTATAGATCTGCTCATTGTAGAGTTCGAGAAGTGAGTCCCAAGATGAAGTTGAAGCTGAAGAACACATTTTTCTAGCCTCTTGAAGTTTCAACACTTCAAAGTGAAAAGCTGAAGTAAAATATAGTAATTCTTCCAATGAGAAAAAAGAGATCAATAAAAAATTTAAGAGTGGAAAGTTTTCAAATGTACCTAGTGCGATACATCTTCTAACTTCATCTCAAGTGTCAAAACAGTGTATATTCTGTAATTATTCTGGAAATTGTCTAAAAGCAAGAAAAATACCTTTCAGAGGGAGTCACTTGTTCAACAATCTCACAAGTGTGTTTTATGTTAAAAATCTGGACATTAAGTTAAGGACTGGTTGTTTGTGTTGTGGTAAAAAACATATTCTTCTAGGTAGAAAAATGCACCAAATAACTGTGCCCAAAAACAAGGAATCACCCGAAGTTGAAAAGAAAACTGAGATTAGTGCTAAAGTGGATCAAGCTCTTTCTAACTTATCTTCGACTCAAGACGTAATGCTGCAAACATTCAAAATTTTAATTAGAGGTAAAGGGAAAAAACGTGTTGCAAGAGCTATTATTGATACAGCTTCACAGCCATCGTATTTGTTACAAAATACAGCTCAAGAAATGAACTATGAACCTCAGAATTGTGAATATTTGCAACACTCTTTATTTGGAGGGAAAAATTCAAGGGTATGCAAGCATGATGTATACACTTTGTATTTATCAAATGTGCACGGGAATTATAATTGTAACTTTAAAGTTCTTAGTCAACAAATTATTTGCAAGTCAGTGCCACTTATTGTCAGCAAACTTTGTCTAAAGGAGTTAGCTGCTTATAATATAAATATTATGGATGACTGTGAAGATCCTATTGAAATCCTTATTGGGGCTGACGTAGCAGGAAAACTCATGACATGTGGTCATCATGAGATACCTTGTGGTCTTGTAGCCATAGAAACAAAACTTGGATGGTCAGTTATGGGACGAATGTCCAATACTTCGAGAAGCGAGTGTACGTCATCATTATTAGTTACGTCCCTGTTGTCTACAGTGGAGACGTAACAGATTTATGGACCTTGGACACACTTGGCATTACTGACCCATCAGTCAATAAAAGCCAGATGGAACGGCAAGAAGCTGCTTGATTACATTTCCTAAATACAGTCCATGTAGTAGAAAATCATTTTGAGGTTGATTTGCCTTGGTTGGAAGATCATCCACCACCGCCAGATTATTTTGATTTATCTCAGGAGACTGAACAATGTTTTTTGTCTTAAAACGGAGTCAAATTATGAAGCTTATGAAAATGTTTTTAACGAATGGCTAAAAGAGGGAGTAATTGAAGAAGTTTCTAAAAACGATCAAGGTCAAGTTCTTTACCTTCTTCATCGAGAAGTTATCAAAGAGAATAGTACTACAAAACTCTGACTAGTGTTCGATGCTTCGGCCAAAGTAAAGGGGTTTCTTAGTCTTAATAACTGCTTAGAAAAAGGTCTGAATCTAATAGAGCAGATTCCAAGTATTTTAACATGATTTTGAAAAGAGGAGATAGGTGTTATTGCTGATATAGGAAGAGTCTTTCTACAAATAAGGGTACGGTTTCACCCACTGATAGATTTTTTGAGGTTCTTATGGCTTGATAGTGATGGTCAGCTGAAAGACTACAGGCACTGTCGTGTAGTTTTTGGTGTAGCAAGCAGCCCTTTTCTTCTAAACTCTATTATTCAGCTTCATTTACAAACTGTTTTGGAGAAAATAGAAACTGGTGAATCCTCATATTCAAAAAGTATCATTCAAAAACTTATGCATAGTTTCTATGTTGACATCTGTGCCAGTTGTGTCAAAAATGAAAACGAACTTGATCTTTTTATGAATGTATCAATTGAAGTAATGGCCGAGAGAAAATCTGAGCTTAAAGGGAGGGAGTTCAATGATATTAATGATGATGCTTCTGCTGATACGAATGTGCTCGGTTTAATATGGAATACAACACTTTATGAATAAATACTGGTAGTATAAAAGAGTTATGTTTTGAAAAAGTAACTAAGTGGTTAATCTTAGCTGCAGCTCATAGATTGTTTGATCGTCTTGGTATATGCTGTCCTGTCATCCGTATCCCTAAATTATTACTTCAAGAAACGTGGAAGCAGAAGATAACATGGGATGAAGAAGTTGGTACATGTACGAGAACTGCATTTTTAAAATGGCTGAGAGATATTGACCATCTAGAGAAGATCCATTTTCCCAAATATTTTGGTTCAATAAATACAAGTGAAAATACTTCATTACATATTTTCTGCGATGCCAGTAAGCATGCTTATGCTGTAGTCGCTTTTATCCGAGTAAAAACTTTTGATTCTGTTAAAGTACAGCTGATACAAGCCAGAAATAGAGCTGTACCAATTGGAAAAGAAGAAACTACTATCGCAAGACTGAAATTACTTGCAGCTACTACAGCATCATGACTTTCATTATCAATTTTATCTGAGATACAGAGTGAAGAAGTTTACTTCTGGACCAATTCTTCCACTGTTTTAGCTTGGATAACGAGAGGAGCCTGGAATGTCTTTGTCCAGAACAGAGTGAAAGAAATAAGACTAACAAATAAAAACTCATGGAGACATATTCCTGGATGTATCAATCTGGCTGATCTCCCAAGTGGACATTGTTCAGCTCTATATTTACTGAAATCTAACAGGTAGCTAGGTCCAAGTTGGCTCTACTTGCCTGATTAAGATTGGCCGAAAGGTGACTTAAATTTAGATGACAGTGAGATTTTTAGAGAAAAGAAAAAGCACATAGTTTCATCTGTAACAAAATGTTTAGTTTCTACATGCTTGGTTACTAAGAATAATTGGTATTACAGATATTTTTCTAAGTACAAAAAGATAGTTAATCTAATTGCCTGGATCCTAAGATTCGCACACAATTGTCAATCTGAACAAATTGAGAGAAAATATGGAAACCTTGATTCTGATGAAATTTTTGAGGCTGAGAAGTTATTGATTAAAACGGTTCAAGATGACTGTTTTGTGAATGAAAAAGATGAAAAATTAAAAACTTTAGGAGTATTCAAGGATGAAAGTGGAATCCTTAGACTGAAAACTAAACTTACCTTTTGTGAGGACACAGAAGAATTTAAAATGCCAGTTGTTCTTCCATCCAATAATGAGGTTGTCAAGAGATTAGTGCGATATTATCACGAGAAAAATGCACATGCTGGTACGCAAATTTTGATAAATATTCTACGAGATAAATTTTTGATTCTGAATGCTCATAAAACTGTGAGATCTCTCATTAATCAATGCACAGTGTGTAGGAGATTTTCTGCAAAAAACCTAGAAACATGTACCTCCTCCAGAAGACAGACTACAAGAAGCAGCTGTATTAGAAATCTGTGGTGTGGACCTCGCTGGACCAGTGATCTTGAGAGGCAACACGAAATCTTGGATCTGTTTATTCACCTGCGCTGTTTACAAGGCAATCCATTTAGAGTTGGTTGAATCGATGTCTACCGACAATTTATTACTAGCTCTTAGGAGATTTATAGCTCATAGAGGATGGAGTAGAATCAAATACTGTGATAACGGAACTAATTTTCTTGCCACTTCAAATGTACTTCGAGATCTATACTGGAAGCAAATCACTGACGACACTTCTATACTACCAATTCAAGAGAAGTTCAACCCACCAACTACCTCCTGGTGGGGAGGTTGGTGGGAGAGATTGGTAGGAATTCTTAAGAAATTACTAAGACAAGTGCTAGGAGGAGCCTCCTTAACTTCTGAAGAAATGACCACAATTCTCTGTGATTGTGAAGCAGTCCATTGACATATGTAACTGAAAATGGTGCTACTGTAATGCCTTTAAATCCCTCTCTATTTCTACAAAACATTCAAAAAAGTGGTGTTCCAGACCTTGATCACATTGGGCACAAAAGTCTTAATAAGCGGATTAAATATAGAGAAAACCTGAAAAGAGATTTGAGGAACAGGTTTAGGTCTGAATATCTAGGGGCACTCGTTCAAAAATCAAAAACCAGAAAATCTGTGAAAGTGAATATTGGTGATGTTGTATCGATAGGCAGGATAATCCTAAGCGAATCAATTGGCCATTAGGCAAAATAATTCAGATCCTTCCAGGGAAAGACAGAATTGCAAGACTTGTTAAGCTTAAAACAAGTCATGGACAACTGCTAAGACCAATTCAAAGATTGTACCCACTTGAAATATCCAATGATTATTCCATTACTGAAAAATTTTTAACCGAGAAGGAGGGAGACGAAACTTGTGAGAATTTTGCTTCTGATGATGTGTGTGTATCTGAACTTCAGATTCAAAAGACTAGAGCAGGTCATAAAATTAAAGTACCTAAGAGACTGGACTTATAAACTATGCATAATTTTTCTTTTGTAACTTATGAACAATTTGTTATTTTCTTTTGTAAGTTAAATTTTTAAGGTAAAAAGTTAACTTAGGTGGGAAGATGTCAAGTTGAACCTCTATCTAATATTACCTTTGTTTAACTAATTTAGAAAATTACATATGGCAGCAGTGGAGGTTGTTTACATTTTCGTTTTGAGCTTGTTCTTTTTACGAGATAAATGGCTTCAAGTTGCATTTCATGTGTGTTTAATACTTAATTAGTATTATCTTACGCCATTTATATTTTTAAGTGTTGTTTTGAGATGATGAAACTACAGCTGTCACTTATTAGATTTGTAAATAAACTGTTTGTGTGTAACGAGATGTTTCATTCAATAACTGTTTACACTCATTTCCATTACTAATTCTTCTGATGTTCGAAGGCAAAACGAGACAATATCAGAAGCAGTTACCAAATGCTTCACCATGCAAGATCTCAGATCCAACACTTCCATTTTAGTATACAAACTTTAATGCAATCATGATCGATCTAAATCATTAATGGAATCATGTTTTTGATACTATTATGCAGGGCACATGTAAAATTCCAGAAAGTAGCCATATCTTGCTTTGTTACAATGAATAATGCTTATTCCAATACTGACAAGTGTCTAGCTGATGATCACTAAGTTCAGTTGGAAGGTTTTTGCATCAATCAGTATGGTTTATAAGCATCTCCTCATTATATCATCTTTTATGAAATGTAGTAGCATCATGTACTATAGAATAATGGATGGACTCAGGAAGATGAATATTTTGCAGATAAATTTATACATTTGTTACTTCCCTCTAAATCTAGCTCTTCAGGATTGTGTTAGCTCACTTGTCAACTGATTTTGCAATAAAACCTATTTTGATTAGTAAAGATGTAGCTGTGCAATAGGAATCTCAATTTCTTATAAAGATGAGTTTGAGGGTTTACTTTCTTTCATAACCTATGCTGAAATCGGTAATGAAACTTAACTTTTTAATATCCAACAAACTAACAATTTTTTTACTAATATTCATATTTCAGTAAACATAACTCATATATCAAGAACAAAACAAAAAAATCAATAAGCGTTCTCAATAACAGTTCTCAGATATTGTATATCAGATACTGTAGTAATACTGTATTATCTGTATGTATATATATGTATATCTCAGATACTGTAGTAATACTGTATATCGTAAATTTTTTCTAACAAAAATAGGTACTTGTGTATTATCCCATTGACCAAGAAACCTGGCTGAGGTCCTGCCAAAGTTGTGCAAATTGTTCCTGTAGAATTCTGAAGGAACTGGCACATGAAATGAATGATGAATTTAATGAAAAATCAGTATTTGACCCACTTTGTTTGTGCTTCATAAAAAGGCTGTTACAAATTTGAAGTTCTTCTTGCCACTAGCATTTATTTCTTTGAATTTTTGCGGCAACACTCAGTTCATGTAATTGAGATTGTGTGGGCAGCTATGAAGAGAGCTTGACTCTTCTGTTCTTGATACGAAACTATGTAAGTGTAATTGTAAATAATTCTATATATTAAAGTTTTTGTTGTGAAAATTACAGCAGTTTACTAATTCAATGGATATCACGAAACATGATGGTCAACGTTGAGCTGATGAAGTTCAAACTGTTTTAAAACAAAAATTTGAAAAGCGAAAGTAACAGCAAAAAAATGGTTCCTGTCGAACTCTCACAGGTAAGTCTTTAATCGAAAATGGGGTTATATCAAATTGCAAATAACAAGAATAAAGTCTTCTTACAAGATAAAGTGCCAGTGGATAATATAGATATTATTTAAAAGCTTCAAGATGTGGACAAACTAGGTTCTAAGTTAACCCCTTCCTTCTCGCTCCCGTCAAACTGATGGGGTGAGGTTTCACCCTCTATTTCTCGTGCCCGTGATTTTACCGGGCTGGAGAGTTCAAAACCAATATGCTAGAAGGATTAAAACCTATTCATTTCTTTAGCCCGGAAAAAGTTTTATTTCTCATTTTGCACACCATATGGTAGTACCAGAATAATATTTTATGCAATTACAGATAGTTAGTTTATTTTAAACTAGATGTTAGCACTAATCAAATGTGTATTTATGATATGTGTTTTGTAATTTTATGGTTAGCTCAGTCAGTTAGTCTCATTGCGAATGTATGTGGCTTCTGTTCTGTGATAAAATATACTTGTATTTTTATTCTGTACATTATGCAGTCAGAGTCAGATAGGGAATTGGATTCTGATTTTAGTATAAATGGATCTGAAAGTGATTCTGAAGTAACTGATTCAGGGTTCGTACACATTTTTGCACACGGAAATTAAGTACTTTTAAGGACCATTAATGAAAAAAATTAAGGACCTATGAGCAAATGGGAACTGAATAAATTCAATTAAAAATATTATCTATGCCTGAACTTCATTTTTGTAATACCATCCTATCAAGAAAATAGATCCGTAAATAGGATGAATTGTTATTAAACATGAATTAATTAACAAAATTATTAATAAGTTTGAGAATAAAATCAACTTGATAAAATGTATCAAGTAGCATCAAATATTTTACATTTATAATAGTTGGAGAAATTTCAAAGAAGATAAATGAAATTTTATTTATGTTTTGCTAACAGTTAGCTTTATGTTTTTTTTTTTCTTTTGTCACATGCTTGCTCAGTCTAGAGGTTTAGTAAATAGCATGTAGATTTTATATCAAGCGGCATAGATTAAAATGAGAAGTAAGACCATAATCAGCATCATTCATAATAAAAGATCGCCCTGTCATCGCTGCTGTTTGCCTAGAGAGAGACCTTCTGTTTAGAACAAACCTAAAAGGCCTGATGTAGGCACGGTTGGCAAGATTTGAACATTAGTTGGGCTCTGTCTGTCACTGTTTTAGAGTTGTAGCTTCATGTAGATCCTATATGACACTAAAGCACCACAGGTGATAAGTTGTTTTGTATTAAGTCTCACTAGATGAAAAGAATAAGTTTTACATGAATTTTTGTGTTTTATCTTGTGACCACGGTAAAGATTAATGAAAGACAATAACTCATTTTAATATGCAGAAATAATTTTTAAGAGTAAGCAGTTAGTAATAAATAATTAAATTAGGTAGTTATAACCTTAGTCATTATTGAATTACATGGCCAATATGAAATTTTATTTATTTTTTTAACACTATTTGTTAAAAAAGCCATATTAAAATCACAATCTAATAAAATTTCACATTTAAAATACATGTAATTTATGGCATTGATTCTTAAATGATATTAGGATAATTACACATTAAAAGCTATAAAGCATTTATGTTTTGTTTAAAATTCAACAAAATATTTAGGCATCTTTTTAATTTGAAGCCTTCCCCGACATTTTGGGCTAATTTAAATCGATTTCCTTCTCTTTAAGTATCTTTTCTAACAATCACAAAATTGTCTCAATATGCAAACCGGTGTTCTCACTAGTTTCAGTGTGCTTTATCTCCTAACTTGTCAACCTCTCTACAATATAGCTATGAGGGTTTACTTAATCTAGTAAAAGATAAATAATCCAAAACCTCCCGACAGACGTGAAGCAAATTATCGCTATGTCTGAAAGTAGCTACAATGTCAGACAAAGATTTAAATAAGTCTCTTAAAATGAAACATTCAAATATTATGTTTTCATTGTTCTTCCTGACCTTCCCCCAAAAGTAAGAAATTCATCACAAACTTCCTGCAAAATACATTCATTATGTTTTAATACCATGGAGACATTTTTCATTTTGTCACATATTACTGGAATCTTCTAGAATTGTGAGTCTATAAATCTTGCCTTCAAATCTTTTTAAACTTTCCAAGCTGCAGTGTCTAAAATCCTAAAGAAAAATTATCCCTACCAATCCTGTAATAGCCAAAAGCCAGAAATATTTTGAAAAAAAAAAAAGGAAAAAGTGTAAAATTAATTTTATAGAGAAAATTGATGCATATTCTGAGAACTCTGAATATTCTCAGACAATTACATGCAAAAAACTCTTACTATGAAAAATTTAAAAAGAATACATTTTTAATTTATTACATAGCTAATTTCGCTTTTAGTAAGAACTGTTTCATAAATTGTGTTTTATAGCATTATACCTTGTTTATTTCTAAAATTCAAAATATTGTATAATAAGGTGTTAAAATGGATCTTTATAACATAACAGAGAAAAATAAAAATATTTAATTTCAATGTTAATTTTTAAATATAATTTCAATACATTACCATTATTTTAATGAAATTTATTAATGTTACAATGTACTTAAAAAAATTCGTCAAAAATTCCCAGATCTCAGAATTAAAAAATTTTCTATGAAAATTTATCTTAAAATCGCCAAATTTAGAACAGTTAAATAAACAAATTCACATCACAAAAAGTTGTTTAAGAGCTCTTCATTAGAAAGAATGAATTTCGAAATGCTTATGTTTCACTTCTTGCTTAAAAACTCGAGTATTCCACTATTTATATTAAAAATGAGAACAAGTTAGAACACATGAACCCATTCAAAAGATAACCATATATGTTAGTGAATCACCAAACATATTCCTCCAAAATGCTAATTCACACTCAAAATGGCAGTCATAAAAACACACAATTTTCAGATGATTAAAATTAAAGACCTTCAAGCAGATTTAGGCCGACATTAAGGACTTTTAAGAACCAAAAATCGATTCCAAAAAACCTAAGGACTCTTAAGGACCGTACAAACCCTGTGATTTTTATGAAAGTTCGGTTAGTGAATCTGAGAGCACTGATGATGGATCTGTACTGTTGCCTGGACGAGCATGGATTAAAATTGTGTCTACTTCAGCAGATCATGCACTGCCATGTTTTAAAAATTGGGGAACACCAAAGGTATAAATTTTGATCCAAGTTCTGGTGTCTTACAATATTTTAAGTATTTTGTGAATGACAATTTAGTGGATCTCATCGTTACAAAAACAGATATGCCAAACAATGACAAAATTCTCCAGGATTTTGCCTATCCAAAAATAGAAACCTTGGATACCTGTCATAAAGGAAGAAATGCTTAAATTTCTCAGTATAGTTATCTTACAAGGTATTGTAAAAAAACCACATACGAAAATGTATTGGAGCAAAAAACATTCAATGTCAACACCTTTTTTTCAGAAGCATAATGCCTTGTAATAGATTTTACGAAATACACAAGTTTCTGCATTTTGTAGATAATGAAGCTTTTGATTGTAACACATTTAAATCCCAAGCTGCATAAAATTTGGCCAGTGTTACAGTATTTGAATGAATTGTTTCAAAGAGCTATAACTCCTGGATGTGATATTGTAATTGATTAAACCCTCGTGCTTTTCAAAAGTCGTTTAGGGTGGCGACAATATATGCCGAAAAAGAGAACCCGTTTTGGAGTAAAATCATATTTGTTATGTGAATCAAGTTCAGGGTATATATGGTCACAAATTATATATATTGGAAAAGTACGGTTTTTTATGTAAAATATAAAGATCTGCCCCAACCAATTCAAGTTATTATGTCACTTATCAAGCCTCTGCTAAAACAAGGATATTATCTGATAATAGACAATTTTTAAGCCTTACCAAAATTGGCAGACATGATTTTAAAATTTCAAACAGACACTTATGGAACTGTAAAATTAAACCGAAAAGAAATGACTCAAGAATTAGTAAAAAAGAGAATCGCAAAAGGTGAAAATGTTGCTTTTCGTCGAGGTAAAGTTCTTGCCATGAAGTGGAAAGATAAGAAAGATGTTACCATGCTCTCTACAGTTCACACAAATGACAAGGTAGATGTACAGTGTCATAACAAAGTTATCAAAAAAACCTACAGATTGCAATAAAAATATGGGAGTGGCAGATACTGACCAGTATATTGGAGATTACTCTATTGCTCGAAAAAGAAAAAAGAAATATTATAAGAAAATATTTTTTCATTTGTTAGACCAAACTATTTTGAACTCGTATCTTATTTACAAAAAACAAGGTGGAAAAAAATTCTATTTGATGTTTCGTTTATCTTTAGTAGATGAACTTACTGAAATGTATTAGCCATCAGACACCATTTCAAAAAGAGGACGGCCTCTGCATCTCATGCTTTGAAATTTATCACACAAGAAAAAATTACTAAGCTTTGTTTATATTATGCATAAATTTAATAAAATTCTCTTTTAATGTTTAAAACACATATTTCTTAAATTTTCCTGTCTTACTGGAAAACCAACATTTGGTCAAAATACCCCGGAATGTTCCTAAAAAATTATTATTTTAAAATTTCAAGCTAAAAAAAATCCAGAAATTAAAAATGAATGCATATATTGTAAAAACATTTATTTTTATACAATTTTCTTCAATTAAAAAAAATAGGCACTTTTATGACCGTTTCCTTGAAAATTATCCGATTGTTAAGGGGTTAAAGGACTTACGAAACAAATGCCACAGCACACTTTTGGACCTGACTTTCCAGCCTCTGAAGCAAGCCTTGATGAACTGCAAATTGACCTCGAAACATGCAAGGTAAGCTTTCAAAAACTTCTCAATCCAAATTCTATTGCAAATGCTAAAAAAAGTAGTCTGTTTTCTGGCAAATGTAAAGTAAAACTGTCATTGATTAATTTTCGAGTTCTCAGATTTATATGTTGAATGGCTATCATTCAAATCACAGTTTATAGCATTAATTGATAATAATGATCAGTTGTCAGAACAACAAATTTATATTATCTTCAATCAGCACTCAAAGGTAATGCAAAACATCTAATTACAGTAAATGATACATATAGTAGCTTATTCACACTGAAAAAAACATTTTGAGAATGTACGGTTGCTTATTAAGAGTCATATTAATCACACATTTAATTGCTCTAAAGTTAAATGTGAATCTGCTTACCAAGTTCTGAATTACCAAGCTGGGAAAAATTTACAGGATTTATAAACAAAAGATGCCAAGCTCTGGAAAATGTAAACAAAGGTATGGGAGGAAATGAACTTAAACAGGAATCAACTCCTAAATTTAAAACACTAATAGTAAAAAATGACAAAAATAAATGTATGTTAGGATGCATCAAGTCACCCCATTTTCAGATGAAAAAGGTTTATTCATTCAAATGCAGACGAGAAATTAAAATACGTTACAAAATTTAATCTTTGTTATAACAAACTATCTTAGATTTCATAAAATGTCTAAACATATGAAAATTAATTTAAAGTGTAAAACCTGTAACAAAAAAAACATAATACGATGTTACATGGAGGCAGAAACAAAACAATAATGAGCATGATTTATTATTGACAATGGGGCTCATGAAGGGTGAGAAGAGAAGAAATTTGAAATCGGGTATTTATCAATCACAAGTGCCAGATGGCTCACTTAGCGAAAGCCAAGATGCTTCTTGTCTATAGTCACTTAATACAAACAAAAATGTTCTCTCCATGGTGAGAGTTAATTTAAAGCAATTCAATGGGAAGTGGTTAAAGTTATGCGATTCAGCATTAATGCGAAATTTAATAACTGAGGATTTCAAAGATCAAGGTATAGGGCAGATTTAATTGGACTGAAAAATAAGTAATTCCGATTATGGAAAAAATTTATAAGCACATAATTAACGCTGAAGAATTCTTCAGTAAGGAACTTGAATTTCTAATTTTGACAGAAATTGCTAGGAAGGTTCCAGCTCAAAATATAAATATTGAATAATATAAAAATATAATATAATATAAAAATTTTAAATTGCTGAAAAACATACAGTATGCTAATTCTGAATTTTATTTACCTAAAAAAATATTGCTTCCTCTGGGTGGTGACATTTTACGAATTATTAGGGGGAAACCAAATCAAGTTAAGGAGAAACGCTTATCATATTAATTGAGACAATTTTCGGCTGGATGGTGACAGGTTCAATTCCCGACGAGTCTCCATGCAATTCCCAATGTTATTTTGTTCAAGATTGCGTTGATGAGGGTTTAAGATAATTTTTGGAATGAGAATCATCTGGAGTCTTGCAAGGTGTGCATTCAGATGAGGAAGTAGAGCCAAAAATATTGAATAAAAATATAATATAATATAAAAATTTTAAATTGCTGAAAAACATACAGTATGCTAATTCTGAATTTTATTTACCTAAAAAAATATTGCTTCCTCTGGGTGGTGACATTTTACGAATTATTAGGGGGAAACCAAATCAAGTTAAGGAGAAACGCTTATCATATTAATTGAGACAATTTTCGGCTGGATGGTGACAGGTTCAATTCCCGACGAGTCTCCATGCAATTCCCAATGTTATTTTGTTCAAGATTGCGTTGATGAGGGTTTAAGATAATTTTTGGAATGAGAATCATCTGGAGTCTTGCAAGGTGTGCATTCAGATGAGGAAGTAGAGCCATAATACTCTAAGAATTCTGTATGTTACAAAGATGGGAGGTATGAAGTTGGGTTACCATGGAAACATGACTTTAAGGAATTGAATGATAACTTAACAGTTGCCAGGAGATAACTGGATCATTTGAATAGAAAACCTGAGAGATGTTCAGAACTGTATGATGACTATGATACTGAATGATTATGAAAATCAGGATATTATCAAAAAAGTTCCAAATGGCAAGGTATGATGTGACAAGCCCCTGTTTTATCTACCATTTTCAATGGTTTACAAAGAATCAGTCAGTTCCAAGAAACAAATCATTTTTGATGCCAGTGCACATGAAGCGGATGAACTTCCCCTAAATGACTGTTTATATGCTGAACTTAGCCTTTACCCTTTGACATTCAACATGCTTATCTTCTTCCTTTTGAATGCTGTGGCCATTTTAGTAAATATCGAAAACATTTTTGCAGAAATCTTTACATGAAAAGGATTGGAATGCAGCCTAATTTTTTTTCCAAATAAAAACCCAGGTACAAATAAACATTATAATATAAAGATTTTCAGACTTTGCAGTGTTCTGTTTTGCATCAATGCCATAGCATCAACTGTCTGCCACTATAAAGTAACACATCGAAAAGCTTCAAGAGATGCATCCTGCCACAGTGGAAATGCTCAATAAATATCTACATGTCAACGATTTTTAGGAGCTCTCGACAACATCTCATCTGCCTTTCAGATGTTACCTGAAGCTAAAAGAATTATGGCTGAAGCAGGAATATGGCATTCCAACAGCAAGGAACTGGTACAAACACTGGAAGATAATGGGTTCAAAAGCCATCCCATTCATTCAGAAGTCAATCCTACTGACAAACTACAAAAGCTTCTTGGTCTTCTATGGCACATACATCAAGACTATAAGACTACAATTTGATAAAAGAGAAAGTGTTACAAAAAGAACTGTGTTAAAAACACCTGGGAAATTGTACAATGTACTTGGTTCTCTAACGCCGTTCACAATCAGACTCAAATGTCTATTCCAAGAACTGTGGCTTAGGAAGATTTCATGAGATGCAGAACTTCCAGCAGACCTTCTTGAAATGTATACTCAGTGGAGGTTTGAGTTGTCTGATATTACGAAATTGCAAGTCCCTAGGATAGTCCTCAACTGTAGCCTTGGTGATGCCAACCAACTTCAAATTCATGCCTTTTCCGATGGCAGCCAAAAGACATACGGAACTGTAGTGTACCTAAGGTTAAATATGTTAACAAAATTTCAGTAAACTTAATTGCCTCCAAGAGTCGTGTTGCCCATTAAAGAAACTGACTCTGCCGAAACTTGAACTGTTGGCGGCATTGCTCGCAGCCAGACTTAAGAAGAAAGTAGAAGAAATTTAAAACACAAAGGGACACCTACAATTCATTTTTAGACAGACTCCAAGATCACACTTCTGGATTAAAGGACCTTATTATAAGTGGAAACAGTTTGTTTCGAATCGTATGAAAGAGATTCAGGCTCTTAGCAATCCTGAAGCTTGGTTACACATACCTGGTACATGAATGTAGTAGACCTTGTAACAAGAAGGTTTAGTGCAGAAAATCCTTTAAATAATGAGATCCCAGTTTTAAGTTAATTCCGTTCCTGAAGAATATTATATTTCAGAATTGAAAAAGGTTCCTCTGTGCAAGAAAATGCATGTTTTGCTGTAAATAACCAGAATGTCTTCTTTAAAAATGAGCTGCTTAAAATTACTAATAATTTTTCTAAGCTTATTAATATAGTTTATGTTTTCAGATTTATCTATAATTGTAGAAATCCAAAAGACAAAAATGGGTATCTAAAGTGTCAAGAGTTGAACAATTCAGAATTTGTTCTTTTAAAATTTGCCCAGAATGCACATCCAGAAGAAATTTCTGCCTTAATGAAAGGTGAGAATGTGATGGGCAAAAGTAAATTATCTTCTCTCAGTTATTTTCTTGATAAAAATGGGCTGATTGTAGAATATTTTCATTTGAATTATTTCCATGTAAGATCCCAGACTTTGTTGTACCTAATACATCAAAAGTATTAGCCGTTAAACACCAGAAATTTGTGCAGACTGGTGATGATAAATAATTGTGTCAAGAACAAACCAGTTTTAGAGCAACAGTTGATGGGCCAACTGTCTAAGGAATGCACAGAACCTTTTCCTCCATTTCGGTTACCAGTGTAGACATTTTTTTTTGTGGACCTTTTTACATGAAATTCAAAGGACAGAGGAAAGGGGTATAAGATATATGTAGCAGTTTATATATGTTTTTGTACCAAAGCAATATGCCTAGACTTTGTGAATGATTTAACATCAGCACATTTCACTGATAATTTGAAAAGATTTTTCTCTAGGCGAGGTAAGTCTTCCAAGGTTTTCACTGGCAATAGACAAAATTTCATTGGCACAGATGCCGACCTAAAATGACTTCTAAAAATTGTAAATTCTCCATACGAACCATTGGTTCAGTATTTCATGGAGGAAAAACTTTATTGACATTTTAACCCCCCAGGATCTCCCAATTTTAGGGGTTCATATGAAGATGGCATAAAATCCTTTATGTATCATTTAAAACACATAACCGGAAATTCTTATTTTACTTTGGAAGAATTCATTACAGTCTTGGCAGAAATTGAAAGAGTTCTAAATGCCAGACCACTGTCAGCTGATAAGTGACATTATATTTATGTTTTGCTAACAGTTAGCTTTATGTAGATTTTTTCCCCCAGGGCATTTTGTTATTGGGAGACCTATCATAGAACCTCCTCTTACAGATATCAATGAAAATAGGCTTAGCAAGTTAGAAAAGGTTTCTAGATTCAATCAAAGAATCTGGAAACTCTGGAAAAGAGATTACTTAAATAATATGCAAGAATGCCATAAATGGCAGTTCAGTACAAACAACATAAAGGTTGGGACTTTGGTTCTGATAAAGGAAGAAAACTTACCAGGCACCAAGTGGTTAACAGAAGCAGCAGAGGAAATATCAAGTGGAAGTGATGGAAGAGCAAGAGTTGTGAACATATGCTTGCCATAAAGC
Source organism: Stegodyphus mimosarum (assembly GCA_000611955.2). Lineage (NCBI taxonomy): Eukaryota > Metazoa > Arthropoda > Arachnida > Araneae > Eresidae > Stegodyphus > Stegodyphus mimosarum. The sequence continues at coordinate 549,678 of KK116576.1, forward strand.
AATATACTTAAAGGATCTGTATGAAACATTTGTGTGCTACCTGTGTATTAACTATTGTTTTTAAGTTTCAATGTTAAGTTTCATTTATATATTTAATATAACTGTTGTAAGTGCAACTATTGTCGTATAACTTTCATTTAACTTTACATTCTATTGTTTCATAAATATAGAAGTATTGGATTAAGAATTCAATCAGCGGGGAGGGTTACGAATTTAAGTTCTTCTTGCTGCTAGGATTTATATCTTTGAACTTTTGTGGCAACACTGCATTCGGGCAGTTGAAATCATCTGGGAAGCTAAGAAGAGAGCTTATCTCTTCTGTTCTCAATACAAAACTATGTAACTGTAAATAATTCTGTATATTAAAGTTTGTGTTGTGTACAACAGTCTACAAATTCAACGGATATCATGATACAAAGGCTTTTGTCGATTTCTATTACCTTATTAGGCACTCTGATTTAAGTGGAAGCTCTATTTAAAGCACTACGAGTACAAGTCTCCTGCAGGTAACTGATCCAATCTATTACTGTTTGTTGGCCATAATCAGCTGACTATATCATGTCCATTAATATACACTTTTCTTAGTGATAAGATCCTATAACTTTGAAAATAATCAAATGCTTGCTGTTCTGCAGAAGGCTTTTCCAAAATTTTATTTTATTTTTTAAAATTTTTATTTTATTTTATTTTTTTAAATGCAACAAAAGCAGTTAATTTATAAAACTGTTTATAAAAACAAAATGTGGCTTAGCAAGAATCAATTATGGTTACGTCAAACGAAAGTAAGATATTATATGTGTTGTTACTTCATGCTTAATCCATAACTGGTGCTGTTTGGCAACAGTTTCACAATAATAATAGGATAATACGCAAGTACTTCAAAATAACACCTTTAAACAAGTGCTCTGAAATGCAAACCACATATTTTACAAATACTTACATGCTCTACAACCTGATGCTTCAAATCCCATTTTTTGATAGACATATCCCTAGAACCAGAAAACAAGGTATTGTCACTTATGGCTAATGCTTGAACTGCATCATAATGAGGAGGAGATAGACTGAAGTGAGAATGGTGAACTCCATAATCATTTTCTTCTTTAACTTCAAAACCCTGAAAAATGTTTTCAACAGTAGAAAAACCACATTTATGTCCCCCCCCACCAAAAAAGTATTTACAGTTTTATACATTATTTAAAATAAAGATATAAAAAAGAAAAAGTTAATGTGAAAAAATATTAACATCAAATTTAAAATCTGAATGGCTATTTATTAAATTTTAGCAAAATATATAAGACCAATCTGGAATCAAAAATGTCTTCCAGTGTGGGAATCAAGAGTCTAATGCAAAATTTTCATCATTTAATAACTTTATACATTTGTCTAACCCATTTTAAAACACTGAATAAAAAGTAACAACAACTAACTATTTTTGGCAAATTATCCATAAAATGGATGCACTGATTCTCCTCAGGGAATTATCATATATATTAATTGTTTTATAAAATTTAATTATATGACTAAAACAGGCTGAAACAAAATTCTGAATTACTGTAGCTTTTTCTCCTTTATCTTTTGATTGCAGTCACCAAAAATTACAACTGCAAAGAATTGCACAAGTTTTGTAACAGAATACAATATCTCCAGAGAACAGTTAATATTTAATGTAATTTAGCAATCAAATTGAAAGCTTTTCATTTTCAAGGTAAAAATATGATTAGATATGTTAACAAAAAAGGATAGAAAATTTCCTTTTGCATTTTTCCTTGCACCTTTTCTAATTACATACAGAAGTTATAGACCACAGCAATACAACTTATTTTATACGTAGAATTAATGTGGAGAAGACAAAATCCTCATTAAAAAATACTTATAAGCATAAAATAAAAACAAAAATGGTTTATTAACTTACAAACAAAATGAAGAATTAAAATTTAATAATATTAAAAAGAACAAATACTTTTATTGATTGATCTTGAGATCCACAAATAATTCTAATTTTTTCAAATTCAACATCATTTACAGCTAAGCAAAGAACATTTGCCTGATATCCAACGTTCAGAGCACCAATCCACTGCATCCTATAAGAAGTGGAAATACAAAATACAAAAATGAAATGAAGACAAATGCACAAAATACAAAGTTAAAAAAGTGTAAAGGACATTAAATATATTATAATTTATATTTCTTTCAAAATTAATGTATTTCCAACACATATAAATTACAAAAAATATGTATACCTTTCTTAACATAATGTGATTTGAAAAACTAATGTTAGGTTTCAAACTAAGCTAAAAAACTATGCACATTAATATATCCATTTCAAGAAAGCCACATAATCTTATGCAGATATTAGCTCTGACAAAACTTAAATTTGTCTCCAGTAATATCAAAACTCTAGAAAGCATTAGTTCTCATAAAAAATACAGTGTAATAAAAATTCTAAAACTTTTGTACCCACATATGATACACTTTATGGATTTCACGATTTCCTTTGCAACAAATGGCCAAAAAGAAGTGAAGGTGACTGCAAAAATCTAATTACAGCACAAACAATACATCTAAAGCAAATGATTTTGTTCTTAATCTTGCAATGAATGGCTCAAAAACTTTATGACAATGTATTTTTTTAAGCTTTACACTAATGCATACCAATTACATGATACAACTGACTATTTACATAGCATGTTTTTTAAGTAAGGGCCATTTTGTTGTATACACTGATAGGTGCCATGCATGATGCAAAAAGTGCTTGTGTCATGTCTGGTATCCCTTGGAAACAACTGTACTCAGTTGCAGCTGAGTAGGTAACCTGTACAGTCTGTTCTGTGTCTTTAAAATGTTCAAAATTATCAAATCACCCACCTCATGCGAGGTACAGTCAGTGACAGGTTTTTTGTCAGAAAGAAACCTGTGTGCTGCAGACATTCACTGGCAGATTTATGAAATTTACGAAGCTACTGCCATGAGTGAAGGCAAGAGATTTCAAAGCTGGCCGCAACAACATCCATGATGAGTTCCGCTCCTGTCGCCCATCTGTAATCAAAGATGATATGGTGGCTTCAGTTGAAACAAAAATTCTTGAGAACAGATGCTTCACCATAAGCAATCTTTCAAATGAATTTCCTGAAGTGTTTAGGTCAGTGCTGTATAGCTTCTGAAAAGTTAAGGTTTAAGAAATTGTGCTCCCATTGGGTCCCTAAACTCCTATTCGAGGACCACAAAAACAAAAGATTTGAGCGTTTGCTGAACTTTTTGATTTGTCATAACAAAGAAGGTAATGCTACGTTGAGCTGGATTGGAATGGAATACGAAACATGGGTTTCACATGGAACGCCTGAATGGAAGCAACAGAGTATGGAGTGGAAACACACACACTCTCCTGTAAGGATAAAGGCCAAACAGAATCTGCCCCAGTGTAAGATCATGGCGTTCATGTTTTTGGATAGGCATGGTGTTTTGTTGATCTGATTCATGCAATGCGGAACCACCATAAATCTGGTAGCCTTACGGCCAAAGCCTGCAAAAGTTATGCAGAGTGATTCAAAACAAAAGACGTGGCATGCTGACAGAGGGAACTCCATTGCAATGCAAGGCCTCACACCGCAGTTCAGATCTGAGCTTTATTGAACTCTTTTGTCTGGGAAGTTTTCGACCACCCCTGCCTTGCGGAGATTAATTTTCATCTTTTCTACTATCTCAAACATCATCTCGGCAGCAACTACAACAACAATGGCAAAGACATGAAAATGGCAATGACCTCTTGGTTGTCAGAGCAGGCAGCAAGTTTCTATGAAGAGGGTATTTAAAATCTAGTTCTAAGGTATGATAAGTGCTTAAACAAACTTGGCAAATATGTTGGAAAATAGAGAAAGCTATGTAGAATCTGAAAATAAATTTGGTTTTTGAAAATTTTCTTTCATTTAGATTTTATTTTCAAATGGCTCTTAGTTAAAAACACCCCTCGTATATCAATACCTAAGTTTAATTGTCTAATTGGAAAAAACCCAATTTTGCCAATTTTCATCAACCAATCCTCTGAAAAAATATCGATATTGTGCAAATAAACTTGAAAACATAGAGTATATTACATACTATTTAAATATAAACTATGTATTACAAGCTTTTCTATGTTCAGACTTCAGTATTCAACCCAAAGATATTGAATAATATTTTCTAATTACTTTTTCAAGCCATTCATTCTTTTTAAAGTATGCATACAAATAACATATAAAACAGAATAAGTAAAATCGTATAATTCATTTCTTTTAAAAATCAAACCTAAACCTCACTAGAAATAAATTTATGCGTGATAAAACTGTTTCAATAATCAGTTCCCATCAGATATAATACAACTTTAATTACTCACTTTCTCAAATCCCATATCTGTACAGACCGTGAAGTAGCACAAAACAAAAGAGTACCATATTGACTCAAAGAAATATCATTTATCTGGTATTCTTTAGCCCAGAAATGGTCTTGCATTTCATTTTTAAGAGCAGGAGATGTACTACCAGAAAATACTTGACCAGAAGACCTGTAAAAATTACAATGAAGAATTAAAGAATAATTATACATTTACAGCAATCAATTTATTGATATAGCTGAAAAAATAAGTAAAAAAACAATTAAGTGATGATTTCTATACATGAAAAAGTACACCAAAATTCTAAATGTCTATTTAATTTCAAGTACATATCTCATGTATTCTACAAGGCAAGTGAAATAAACTTATGCAATAATTCAACATATTCTCTAACATAATGAAAGTAAGCAACAAAATATTTCAAGATTAAGAATTTTATGATATACATAAAAAACTAATAAAATATACATAGAAAAAATTCAAGGATTCTGGATTGAATGGTAAAGCACACAAGGGTTATCTAACTAAGGGAAGATCGGCCGGATAAAGGAAGGGAAGATAGGCCAATATAAGATTATATTGGGAAGATAGGCCAATATATAGGATTATTCAAGTTAAACAGGCTCGTATCTACCTCACACATGGGAAAAGCTTAAAACTTCCATGCAAACGGCTCATTTGCTGAGATCTGAAAAGATTATACTTTCAATAATTCTACAGCTTAGATAGTGGCGTGCTTCAAGGGTTCTGTGTTACAAAAGCCATTACTATTCTCTGTATATTCAACAAATACATATCTCTGTAAGAAAATGGTGCAACTAAATATGAAATGTAAAACTGGGAAATAATATGTAGAGTGGTATAGATTTTATAGAAAATTCTGCACAATGATTTAGTGGGTATAAGTTTAACTTGTGGAAGAATAAAACTCAGGAAGGCAATCTGGAAAAGTTTGAGTAAGTTTCCAAAGATTTTAATAAAACTATTCATAAAATTGTTACTGACCATTTGACAACATTTCATTTAACAATAATTTAAAAAACAGCCCTCATAGCAGAATATACTTCCTCCTTTAAGAAGAACTTTCTACATGATGCATGTGAAACTAATAAATTTTCAGTCCTTAAATATTTTTCTGTCAACCATTTTCGAAATACAAAAACTGTGAGCAAACAATGCAATTCAGCAGCAATCATAAGAGTGAAATCACAATATATTCCTAAAATCATTTTGGTTTTATCTAAACAGAGTCTCAAGAAGATGGGGAACTTTTATAAAGAAAGACATATGTTAGGTGCTATTGCTCTACTTTTTCCTCTTGCACTTGGAAAATGTCCCAGATTTACAATTTGGGACCTAGTTTCTGCAGAAGAGCTGGCAGTAGTGTATTTTCAGAATTCAAAGACTGATTATACTTTTGTGAATACTCAAAACATCGAAAGACTGAGGTTTTAACCCTCCAACCAGCAAAGACGTATATATATGGCCTAGAATATTTTTTGTGAATATGTGTGAGATGTATATGTATATGCATATTAAAATATATTAAAGAAATTAAGGCAATATATTAAAAGTACACAAATCCAGGTATAAAATACCAGGTGAATTTTTAAATTAAAATCAACAAAATAATTTTTTCTCATAGCAGTTTTGAGAAATTTGTGCTTTCTTAGCGAAAACCCTGGCTGGTCGGAGGGTTAAAAAACTGTGCCACAGAAAATATTATGGAGGTGAACTGTCAATGTCATTTTAAGTGCAACTGACATTTAAAGCAAATTTATTAGCTGCTGAGTTCACAAGGAAGGTGAGAGCTCTGTTGCTGTTTTAAATGCCATTAATAACTTTTAGCCACCATAATGACTGGCTATGGCATTAGTTTTAATGAATTTTTCAGGTATTTGAAAAGCTTGACGTTATATTTATTTTAAGTTTCCTATTTGCTATATCAGTAATTGATACGGTCCTCCATGTGACACTGGGAGGGTGTTGTTCTGGACAGTTGTGGGATTCGGACAATACTCGAATAGTCTGTGTAAGTCGGCTCGGTGTCTGGATCCTGCGCTCATCTGTCACCTATATCAGCAATTTGAATAAATTGATTATTTAAGTAAATAGCAATCTATGATTATGTAATAAAATAAAGAGCGATCTATTCTCTTCAAACCATGTCAGAATGGTTGGTGCAAGCTTTGTGGCATTTCTATCAACTTTCAAAGTTGATAAGAAAATATAACCACAACATTTTCTATAAAATTAATATGAATCCAAGGCTTATTAAGTAAATATCTTGTTATGTAATCATTCTTTAATAAAGCTTAAGGTCTTCCACTGATCTAAAATAGATGACAATAGTTCTTTAAATAGCAGTGGTTAATAAATTAATATTTCTGTTTTAATTCATTCTAGGCCTGCAAATTATATTTATTTTCTGATACATATCATTCTACTCCATTCAATTATGTTTTACTTATGCAGGGTTCGTACACATTTCTGCACATGGAAGTACTTTTAAAGACATTAATGGAAAAAATTAAGGACCCATCAACAACTGGGAACTGAATAAATTCAATTAAAAATATTAGCTATGCCTGAACTTCACTTTTGTGACACCATCCTAAGAATAAAATAGATCCAGAAGTAGAATGCTTTATTATTTATCATAATTTTAAAACAAATTTGAGAATAAAATCAACTTTATAAAATTTATCTGGTAGTGTTAAATAATTTACCTTATAATAGTTGGACATATTTCAAAAAAGATTAGTGACATTTTATTTACATTTTACTAACAGTTAGCTTTATGTTGCTTTTTTCTTTTATGTCTCATTTTAGAGGTTTAGTAAATAGCAGGTAGATTTTAAGTCAAATGACATAGGTTAAAAAGAGAATAAAATCATAATCAGCATGATTCGTTACAGAAGACTGGTTGTTGCCATCACTGCTGTTTTCCGAGAGAGAGGCCTGCTGATCAGAACAAATCTGAAAGCCTGATGTAGGCCCGTTTGGCAAGTTAGTTGTGCTCTGCCTGTCTGATGCAGTTAGTGTCATTAATTTATGTAGAGTTCTTGGGGTTGTGACCCAGTTAATATATTTTAAGGTTCCAATAAGCTACTAAAGCACCAGAGGTGAAAAGTTGTTTTGTACTATTTTAAGTCTCACTAGACGCAAAGAATTAATTTTTACATTTTTGTGCTGTAATTTGTAACCACGGTAAAGATTAATGAAAGGCAACATCTCACTTTAATATGCACAGCTAACTTTTAAGGGTGACCAGTTAGTTACAAATAATTAAATTAGTTAGATACCCTTAATCATTATAGATTTACATGGCCACTATTAAATTTATTTTTTAAAAATATTTGTGCACTATTAATATAAGCATTATTAAAATTACGATCTATTAATATGTCACAGTTTAAAATACATGTAATTTATGATATTTGATTCTTAAAACGATATTAAGATAAATACACATTAAAAGCTACAACACATTTACATTTTGTAGCAACAACACTCAAAAAATATTTGTACCTCTTTTTAATTTGAAGCCTTTCCAGACATTCTGGCTACTTTATATCAAATTCTTTCCCAATTAAAAAGGGACAGTCAAATTCAAGCTAAAAATGTGGACCAGTAGTCAAAGACTACACAATTTAATTTAAATCTAAGCTGGCTCAGTAACATATTGTAACAAACTTTTTCGTAACTCATCGTAATGTAGTTATTGCATAACAAATTCAAATATTGGCAGGGATAACACAAAGATGAATAATTACAAATTACCAGAGCTGGTAGGAACTAATGCAGCAAGCAAGTGGAGGTCAGAAACAAATTCTGTCTTACAACGCCCAAACCTTAGTTTAAAAACTACCTAAGTGATTTTAAGGGAAAATTATAGCAAAGGTTGAAATTATAAACAACTGCTTAATTTACATAATAATAACTGTACATATCTTTGAAGAATAGTTTTCTTTCTCTTTACATATTCATTTTCTTTCTTTGGTACATTTCCTCTTCATTTTAGAATTTTTGGATTTAATTAAAGATTTCTGTTATTCTAAAAAACACTAAATGCATTTAGATTGTATAGGAAAAGGTGCTAATTTTATTTCTTTAGTAATATGAACATTCAGAATAAATATGAAATTATATATGGCAAGGACTATTTACAGAGCCAGTGTATCAGAATTTTTGGAATTTACTGTAACACAGAGCAAAAAAATCTAGAAATGGCAAAATTTTAGAATTTAGGAAGGCACTAGGCAATAGAATTTAGGATCTACAGAGACTATATCAGATGGGAAAATGCATAATGCCAGCTCTGTGTATGATGCATAAAGCCATAGCTAAGGTTTTCAGCTCCTGGTGACAAATGAGGATTTTGTGCCCCTTCTGTATGCAGGGTTCGTACACATTTCTGCACATGAAATTTAAGTACTTTTAAGGACCATTGAAGAAAAAAATTAAGGACCTATCAGCAAATCGGAACTGCATAAATTCAATTAAAGTCTATGCCTGAACTTCACTTTCCTTATGCCAACCTAATAACAAATAGATCCGTAAGGAGGATCCACTATTATTAAGCATAATTATAAAATAAATTCGAGAATAAAATCATTTTTATAAAATTTGTCAAATAAGTATTATACATTTTACACTGATAATAGTTAAACATATTTTCAAGAAGATTAGTGACATTTTATTTACATTTTAGCTTTATGCTGGTTTAGTGGTTAGCTTTATGCTGAATTTTTTCTTTTATGTCTCATTTCATTAAGTACTTGTTCAGTCTAGAGATTTTGTAAATAGCAGGCCGATTTTATACCAAATGGCATAGGTTAAAGTGAGAAGTAAAATTCATAACAGAAGACTGGCTGTTGTCACTGCTGTTGCTTGTTTAGGGAGAGACTTGCCGATCAGAACAGATCTGAATGCCCGATGTTGGCAGGGTTTTTGAAAGTTATGCTCTGTCTCACACAGTTAGTGTCGTAGCTTCATACAGAGTTCCTGGAGCTTTAATACAGTTAACATACTTTAAGGTTCCATTAAGCTACTAAAGCACCAGAGGTGATAAGTTGTTTTGTATTATTTTAAGTCTTACTATCTGTAAGGAATATGTTTTATAGTAATTTTTACATTTTTTGTGTAGTATCTTGTGACCATGGTAAGGATAAATGAAAGGCTCAATGTAGAGATAACATTTAAAGGCGAGCAATTAGTTACCAATAATTGAATTAGGTAGTTAGGTAGGTAGTAGATATTATAGATTTACCTGGCCACTATTAAATTTTATTTATTTTTTTTAAATATTTGATGAAAATCACAGTCTAATAACATTTCACAGTTTAAAATACATGTAATTTATGACATTGATTCTTAAATGACATCAGGATAATAATACATTAAAAGCTACAACATGTTTATGTTTTGCAGCAACAATACTCAACAATGCACCTTTTTAATTTGAAGCCTTCCAAGAGATTATGGCTAATTTACATCAATTTCCTTCTCTTTAAGCATCTTTTCTAACAATGAGAAATTTGTTTCAATAAGCAAATCAATGTTCGTATTAGATTCTGCTTCATCTCCTACCTTGTCAATGTCTTGACATTATACCTATGACGGGTTATATGATCTAGTAAAAGTTAAATAGTTCAAAACTCTTGATAGGTATGAAGGAAACTATTGTCATGTCTGAAAGTAACTATAAAGTCAGATAAAAGTTAGAATAAACTTCTTTATTTAAACAGAACTTATTATATATATATTCTGCTAGCATAAGAACACGCATAATATAACATATTATGCGTGTTCTTATGCTAGCAGAATGAAATACAGCTTATGGCGATGTAACTAAACAAGAAGTCAAATTTAAACTGCGGACTAGGAATCACAAAGCTGAAAATTACAAATTATCACAGTTGGCAGGAACTAATGAAGCGAGCAAGCATAAGCCAGAAACACTCTCTGTCTTGCAATAAAAAAAACTCGGTTTAAATACTATCTACACGATTTGCATTCTGGTGAGGAAAAGAAGGGAGAAGCTATAGTACAGGCTGAAATTATAAATAACTGGCTAATATACATAATACTAACTGTACATATATTTAAAGAATTTTTTTTTCTTTATGCATTCAGTTTCTTTTCTCAATAAGTTTCGTCTGCATTTCAGAATTTTTGGATTTATTTAAAGATTTCTGTTATTCTAAGAACTACATGTATTTAAAATATACAGAAGAAGCTGCTAATTTTATTCCTTAAATAATATGAACACTGAGAGTAAATATAAAATGATATATGGTCAAAGCCAGTGTGGCAGAATTTTTAGAATTTCAGTGATGCACAGAGCAATAAAACATAGAAGTAGCAAAACTTTTAAAATTTAGGACAGGCACTGGGAGCAGAATTTAGGACCCACAGAGACTGCATCAAGTAAAAAAATGCCTAACGCAAGCCCTGCGTGTCATGCATTGAGATATATAAGACACACATGATAATCTTTTAAATTGTTAGTTTTCAATTCTTTTTTAAAAGAAAATTCCTTTCTGTAGATACATGTCCATGTGCCAGCATTAGAAGCATTATTGATATTTTCCATTCTTCTGTTTAGGGAAAAGAACAAAAAGGGGGGAGAATAATCATGTTAAGAAAAAGATTTCTAGGATCAGAAGTAAAACATTCAAATATTACGTTTTCATTGTTCTCCCAAAAATTCTCCAAAGAGTAAGCAATTCATCACAGACAATCTGTATAATACATCCATTAGAAGTTAATACTATGAAAACATTTTTCATTTTGTCACATTTTTCTGGAATCTTCTAGAATCTCAGATCTATAAATCTTGCATTCAAATCCTTCTAGACTTTCCAAGGTGTAATGTCTAAAATCCGAAAGAAAGACTACCACTACCACTTCTGCAACAGTGAAAAGTCGGAAGTATTTGAAAAAAAATTCACACACACACATGAAAGTTCTGAATATTCTGAGACAATTACATGGGGGAAAACTCTTACTATGAAAAAATAAAAACGAAGGCATTTTAAAATAATTACACAACTATTTTGCTTTTGCTAAGAACTGTTTTGTAAATTATGCTTTTTAGCATTTATTAGCTTGTTTATTTTCGGATTCAAAATATTGTAACAATAAGTTGCCAAAATGAAAAGAAATATCACTTTATAATTTAACATGGAAAAATAAAAATATTTTATTTCAGTGTTAGTTCTTAAATATAATTCCGATATATTGCCATTATTTTAACGAAATTTATTAATGTTACAATGTTCTAAATGTTGAAAAATTCACAGGTCTCCGAATTAAAAATTTTGTATAGAAATTGATCTTAAAAAGGCCAAAATGTTGATAAGTAGCCAAATTTAGAATCGTTTAAAAAAAGAATTCATATCCCCAAAAAAGAAAAGTTGTTTAAGAGCTCTTCATTAGAAAAAAGAAACAATTTTGAAATGCCTATGTTTCATTTCTTGCCTAGAAACTCGAGTATCACACCGTTTATATTAGAAATAGGAACAAATTCAAACAATAACCATATTTGTCAGTAAATCACCAAAAATATTCCTCGAAAATGATAATTTGCACTTGAAATAGCAGTTGTAAAAATGGACTGAAATTTTAGATGATTAAAATTAAGGACCTGCTAGTGATTTTGGGCGAAATTAAGGACTTTTAAGGACCAAAAATCAAGGACCGTAAGAACCCTGGTATGCCAAGAATGAAAAATATTTCATTCTAAAATTTAGCATAAATTTGGCACCCCATGGATGCTGTGCCTAGGGACATATGTCCCCTCTTGCCCCACCCTAGGTACATCATGATGCATTGAGACATACAAGATGAATCTTTTAAATTGTCAGTTTTCAGTTTCTTTATTATTAGAAAAATTCCTTTCTGTAAATGCCTGTCCATGTGATAAGACTTGAAGCATTTTTGATATTTTCCATGCTTGTGTCTAGTAAAAAGTAAAGAAAACAAGGGGAAGGTAAACGTGTTAAGAAAAAGTACCAGAAGTAAAACACTCAAATATTATGTTTTCATTGTTCTTCCTAAAATTCTTCAAAACGTTTATCATAAACTTTCCATAAAATACATCCATTATGTGTTAATGCCATGAAGACTTGCAAAATACATCCATTATGTGTTAATACCATGAAGAAATTTTCTGGAATTTTGTAGATTCGTGGGTCTATAAATCTTGCCTTCAAATCCTTCCTAAACTTTCCAAGTTGCAATGTCTAAAATACTAAAAAATTGCCCCTACCAATTTAATAACAGCATAATACCAGAAATATGTTGAAAAAAATCAAAGGAAAAAAATATGAAATTAATTTTGTAGAGAAAACTGATGCATATTGAGACAACTCTTACCACGAAAAAATTAAAACGAAGGCATTTTTAATTAATTACATAGCTATTCTGCTTTTGCTAATAACTGTTTCGTAAATTGTGCTAAAGCGCAGTTTAAGTATTTATTACCTTGTTTATTTTTCTGATTCAAAATATTATATAATAAATTGCCAAAATGGAAAGTAATGTGACTTTATAATATGATAGTGAAAAATAAAAATGTTTTGTTTTAATGTTATTTCTTGAATACAATTTCAATATATTAGCATTATTTTAATAAAACCGATCAAAGTTATGTTTTTAAAAAAAAATATCATCGAAAAAGTTCCAGATTTCCGAATTAAAAATTTTCTGTAGAAACTGATCTTAAAATTGCCAAAATGTTGACAAGTTGCTAAATTTGGAAAATAAAGAATTCACACTCCCAAAAACGACAAGTTGTCTAAGAGCTCTTCATTAGGGAAAATGAAATAATTTTGAAATGCTTATATTTCACTTCTTGCTAAGAAATTTGAGTATCCCACCGTTTATATTAGAAACAGGCATAAATTATAATCCATGAACCTATTAACCCATTCAAAAGATAACTATATTTGTCAATGACTCACCAAAAATATTTGTCCAAAATTCTAATTCACATTCAAAATGGCAGTCTTGAAAACAGACAGAAATTCCAGATGATTAAAATTAAGGGTTTCCTGCCAAATTTGGTCACAATTAAAGACTTTTAAGGATGAAAAATTGATTCCAAAAAAACTTAAGGACTCTAACTTAAGTACCGTATGAACCCTGTTATGCTTATAAAACAATTAACACATGGTATTTAAAAAAAATGGGTGTTTTAAGAACTATTTTCAAATTTTGAAGCTTTAAATTTAAATACATACCATAGGACAGAAATGCAGGATGAAGGTCTCTGGCGCACATCCCATACTTTCACCATAGATGATGATGCAGTAAATGCTTGTCTAGTATATTCACAGTAGCAAACTTTAACAACACTCGAAGTATGATCATCTAAACTTTGTATTTCTGTACCTGTGCTTAAATCCCAAATCTTTACTGTGCCATCTAAAGTACAGCAAAAGAATATCATGCTCTATATTAAAATACACCCAATTACTAAAAGTACAATTGTATTTCTGCATTTTTTTTCCCTGGGCAATAGATCACTTTCTTTTAGACTTTTAGAAATTATAGAAATGTAAGTGAGAGGGATAAATTTAACTATAGTGTGATTCTAGTTAATACAGCAATCCATTTTGCTTCTGAATAAATTTAAATGAAAGAATTTTTATTGATTTAAAACATTTTTTTGCTTCTTTAAGAGAGCAACTATTTAACTGTTAATCCTTTGGATGGGCAGCCCTAGTTTTTTAGTCACTTTAAATACCATAAAAAATTACGGTATTTGAAGCCAGGGAACTGATTTTAATGTAACTTTTCATAAAGAAAGAAAAATTCTCAAATTTCATTTTGTCTTTCTTCCTCTAAGACAGAAAAGCTTTTAAGCTGAATGTGCTAGAATTTTGAAAAACTATAGCATAATTCTCGTGCCATGTCACATAAAGAATCTTCTATCTGCCAAGAATGCACCTGAATGTAGTACCTGAGGTAAGTGCAGCACATATTGACTATGACTCGTTGCAAGAGACAAATATTTTTTGTATCATGCAATTTTTTGTGCCCATCAATGGCTTTCATTCCACATCACTGTTCTAAGCATTTCATTCAAAGTGTTCCTGTGTTGTTAACAAAGATTGCACCTAATATTTTTTACTAGAAGTCATTAAGGGGAATAATATAAAGGATGAAAATTTGCAAGTTTTATAAGCATGCATTCTGTTTTTTACACATCTGCATTCTTACCCTTATTCTGCATAACAGCTGTGCATTATCAACATATCTGATTTCAAAGCCTGCAACAAATGCCACTTAATTATGTTTGTTAAAAGTTTTAGCCTTGGAAGTCCATGATTACTAATAATACTTTCACTAAAAAAAGTTAGAAAATTTTATGATGAGACATCAATAATAATTTTTTTTTGTCTTAAAATTCAAAAAGTAAACCGTGTCATATTACACTTGAAAGTTACGCGAAAAAGAATAATAGTGAAATTTTTAATAAGGGAAGAAAGGACATCAAAGGAAACAAAATACCATAGATACTTGAGAAATGATATGTAGGTTACAAGGACTGTGGTGATGTAACAAAACTGTTGGAGAGAAAGATATTTTTATTACCTCACAAAGTGATCTCATCACTCTTTTGAGTGATAAAATTCATTGCAGGTAGTTTAACGAAACATTAAAAAAAATATTTCTGTCACTGCAGCTTTACAAAGTTAGCCATAGAATTAACAAACATTTTTTAAAGAGAATCTACACACATTTCAGAATTTCAGCGACTAGAAAACTACGAAGAATTTGAAATTATTAGCATATAATCCTTTACTGCAATGATATATTTTCAATCAAAATATCTAGCCTAGGTACTGGATAAAGACCTCATATTTGAACTTAAAGAAGATACTCAACTGAACATATAAAAGCAATAGCAGTTTATTGTCATTACTATTAATATAGTGTTAAATATCAAATGATGGTTCTGTTCATTCAAACCGAGTCACAAATTTTTCTAATTCATAAAAAACCAATATCAACAAATACATGTAATAAGTTCAATATGCTGAGTTAAATGCATAAATATCAGACATCCTCCCTCTTCCTATTTTTCCTAAAACTATTACTTTAATTCAGTGATTGTGAGAAATTTTTTCATCAAGGACTCCCCTGAGAGGCTACAATATTGGGAAACTTAATTGTAATAAATGAGTATAAAATTAGTAACATTAAGTATAATATAAGTACGCCCAACAGCAGCTGAGCAGTAAAGTTGCAGAACACCAGAAGTTTGACTTGTGTTCGATTCTGGGTGAATGGGCTGGTTGCACGGGCATTTTCATGGTTTTCCCTATGTTTGATACAGATACAAGCCAGTACATTTAAACATCCTACATGAAGGCATTCCTCTCCTCAGGCAGATAGCCCATGCATGCTTTGCCATAAACAATTAAATCAAACCCACCTAAATGTAAGGTAACAAGAACTGGGGAATGTATAATAATTTTGGCTTTGTAATTTTTATAAAATTTATTTTTTTTAATTTAAAAATGGAAAAACATGAATATTTGCATCATTTTAAAACATTATTTTAACTGAAAGTATGCGTCTATGACCAACAATTACAAAAATAAGAAAAAGATTGGAAAAATAGAACAGGAAGGACATTCGTGAACATGTTACACACATATAATTTTCACACATTAAGCTGCTGAAAAATATCAGTAAAGACATAAAGTAAGAAATTTAGAACCAATTTTACAAAGACCAAAATTTGAAATTCATAATTAATAAATTTCATAAAATCCAATAAAGGCAAAAAAGAATTTAATGTTAAAATTGAAAATTTTTAATCAATGCTAAAACTAAACATTTTAAAACAAGTAATACTCTAATTTAAAACAACCAATGAAATTTAAAGAAAAGAACATAATACGAGAGAAATTCAATCAAATTCAATGCTACTTCATCAGGAGGAGGAACATTGAAATCAATTGAAATCTCCCTTCCATAAAAATAAAAAATCCTTGCTTTTCAGTATCCAGAATTAGCCAATGAACCATTGCAATGTATTTTAATTATAACAGTTCACCTGAAAATTCTGGCCCCACCCCAAAGGAAGGTAAAAAACAAAGTATATTCTAAACATAATTTTACTTTTAAACAAAGAGTACTCAATCCAACTGAAGTAATAAAATACCTATGTATAAATTTCAAATCGAAATTTACAAATTTTACAATGGAACTTGACTTTTAACAGCCATTGTAAAACCAAGTCAAGCTTTCAAACACATAAAAAGTTAGCATCTTCTGTAGGATTACTATCTGCACACCATTAAAATCAGGGTACAGATATGGTTATATACAGGTGTATAGATCAAGGGTTGGCAATTTTTTTTTTTTTTTTTTTTTTTTTTTTACATTTTTTTTTTTTGTACCAGGAAGGCATATTTCAGAAATGTGGGAGTATGGCAAGCATAGTAAACAGTGATAAAATTTCTTTCCATGCTACACTTTTCAGCAATCGCTACAACTGAATTACATAAATATACATATTTTTCTTTATATGAAACAAAATTTTTCTTCCCATTCATTATTAAAATCATGTGTGTTCTGCTTCTTATTTAAATGGCGATACTCTGTTTACAACTCTAAATACAAATTCATGAAATGACAAAGAGAATATATGAATGTAAAACATAGCACTTGGTGGTTGGACAGAGTATACAAAGATGATGGGGACAGAAAAAAGTTCACTATATATGGGGGTTTATTTGTCAGATGTTTCTAGGATGAAAACTGATTCATCTAGTCATGTAGTATTATTTAGATGTCACTAAATTCAGTTTTTGTCAAAAGTTTAATTGTACAATTTGTATATTTGCTAAACTGCAAAACATAAAATTAGAATTTTCATTAAAATTATTCATTGCAATTATGAGTATTCATTTTCCAAATATCTAAAATTTAGAATTTAGGTAAATGACAGGAATTAGAATTTGAATGACGGGCATTCAGGACCAAGCCTAGCCTGGGGGGGGGCAAGATGGCACACAACACATGGGCAACAAAATGGTTGTCAAACATTACATTTCTGTAAAAAAAGGAGTGCCAATTTTAATTTGCAAGTGGGCAGCTGACAGTCTAGAATCAGTACTGTGGACACTTTAAAATTGCTTCGTGGGCACCACACTGCCGACTCCTGGTATAGAGGGTTACGTCATTGTAGCCATATAATGGGTACACTGTCAGAACCTTTAGACAAAACTGTTTAATTCCGCTGATACCGGTTTAAGTTTACACAGCACAGAACAATGATAACATACAAACTAATAATTCATCACTTATAATATGAAATCTACAAATAGAGCTCCTAATACAAAAAATTTACAAAATGTTTTGAAATTGAACAAAAAATATATGCATTTTTAAGGAAGATATACAATTACAGAAAAATGCATTTATCTATCTTGAAAATACCTTTCTAAAAAACTTATGTAAGAGATACAAATTTCATTAAATACAAAACAATACAGAATTTGAATAAAAATTACACAGATAACAATAAAAATAAAATAACATGAATAATGTAAATTGAAAGCACTAATCATATGGTTAGCCGAAGAACTGCTATGCACAAAGTTGCAAGAATTTGCGGCACTCTGAAAATTTGGCAACTTCTATTTTAAGGGCTGCAATAACATGTTAAGTACCCAATTATTCAAAAACCCTCAAAAACTATTCATTACGCATGCGTGCACACACACAGATATGTATTAAATATATAAATTCAAATCATATTCAAACTGGAATAATGAACTAGAAAAAATCAATTTCGTAAATAGAAAATAGCTAGTAAACAATAGTTTCAAAATCCTCAGACAAACCAATAGGTTTAAAAAAGCAAAATTCTTACACGAATTACTACAATACAAAATTTAAAAGAAAAAAGAAAAATGGGTTTACATCTCCTGGCCACTCTTCATCAGGGGTTTCACTTCTCTTAGCAAAAGTTTGTGTCAGAACTGACAAATGCACAAATATATATAAAATTAAATTATGAAAAAATATAAATTAAAACAATATGATGCAAATTAAATTAATATGTGCCTCCATCAGTCCAGGTTGGAAAGAAAAAAGGAAACTATGCAAACTAGTTGCAAATAATATAAAAAAGAAGGTCAAGCAAAAATTGTAAAAACTTCAGAAATTATAATGCAATATTCAAAGATATAAATAGAATTAAATGTATTGCAATAAAAAGAATTGTTTATCTCTTCTTCTTAACACAATATATTTAATTCTATTTATAGCTTTGCATATTGCATTAACGGTACTTTATAAAGATTTTTTAATTTGATACTACAAAATATTTATTACTTCACAGTTTGCATATATTAGGGTTAGTTTCTTCTGTTTTAATTTTTTTTTTCAGTATTTTAAATACTGTTGCATATATATTATTCAAAGGTTTCCTGAATTTATTTGCATAATTTGTGATCGTATATAATTAAAATTAAACCTATTATCTAATCCCTCATACAACTTCAGTTTCTGGTCTAAAAATTACTTTCTTTATGAAGAATCTGCTTCCTTTGCGTGCAATTACAATTTTTTATTTATTTATTTTGCATAGCTTGTTATCTATAACATATTCCAGAAAAATTTAATAAATCTAAATTTTTACTGACTTTTTTAATTTTTGATTCACTTAATTTTTATATACTGCTGAATTAGTGCAAGGTGCTTTTTCCTTTCCAGCCTGTAGAAGATGAACTGATAGATGCCTATAGTAATTTGAATAGTGCTATTTTAATTTGTAATTTCCTAATTTAAGAATTTCATATATATTTGTGCATTTGTGAATTCATAAACAAACTTTTGCTTTTACTTCTCGCGCTACCCAACCCTAGCGATGTACTAGGAGATGTAAAATCTATTTGCCTTTATTATTTTATGAAATTTTCTATTGCAGTAATTTCTGTACGAAATTTGCTTTTACATATGCTTGGTTTGAGTGAGGATTTTAAAATGGTCTTGTTTACTTGCTACTTTTTATTTACAAAAATTTATTTTTTTCAATTCACTATTCCAATGTGAATATGAATTTACTTTGCTTATGTTACATATTTAAAAAATATTGCCACTAAATTATTGCAGCTTACAGCAGTTATTGCAACTTAATTTGTAGATTAAATCATTATATATATATATATTACTTTAAATTCAGTAAAATGCACAAATGCTCTAACCTTCAGACCCACTAAAAAGAACATCTTCAGTGCACTCAACAGTGAGAACTGCTTTTTTATGCCCTTCTGCTATATGAGAACATTTCAAATATGAGCTCTGAATTTCACATCCACCAATAAAAGGTTTAAATATGCTATAAAAAATGAGAAAGAGAAATTAATTCCTGCATTAAACAAAATATCTGTCAATTTGATAAAATATACAAAAAATGCGGCAGGAAATTTCAGTCTAACTAATGAAACTTAAAAAAATAATAAATGAACAAAAGTGAAGCTATATGAAAATTCAAGTAAATATTGCATAAATTTCAATTAGCAAAAAATATATTTCAGATATTTTAGAACTCCTTACTCAGACAATTATTTCATACAAATTCAATCAATAAAGCTTTTAATAAAATAGCTTTTAATAAAGTATTTCAGCTCATAATAATTAAATATTCTAAAACTACCTTTCTGAAGACTGAACTTCTATTTAAATTCTGACGATAAATATATTTTAAAATTCATTTCACTAAGTGCTGCTAATGATAGCCAAGTCTATCATATACACTGCAGTTATGTTAATAAGATCTAATTGATTGCCATAGAACTGTAAATAAAATTATATTATTTCTAATTTTGTTGACATCATACATTAGTTATATTTCTTGGGTGATAATTCAAATATCAAAATCTTATACCACTGTAATATTTTATGAAGCTATTTCACCAAAAACAATTATAGTGAACAGTGATATAGAGTATGTTCCTACATAAATCATGCCAAATTAGTTATTTAATTACTTCAGTTTATCTTCTTACCTTAGTATTACTTCAGTTTCACAAGAAAGAACTTGTGTTTGATTCATACAGCACCATGATGAAAAGGCCTGAAGCTATGAAATTTGTCATACAGATTTCTAGCAAGGGAACCCATATACATCTCAAAGCAATTGTTTTCAAAATTCAGTTTAGAATTTTTCTTAGTATTATTTACAAAGTAGCACTGAAAGAATTTATTTATTTATTTATTTTGTAAATTTTTTTGCATTTTTTTTTAGTTATTCAATTAATCAGCACAGAATTTCAAATAATCCTCCAGATTAAGCCTATTGTGAATATCTTAATGCTAATGGATTTTCTCCATTTAAATTTATGGATTAATGATTTTTGGAAAATAGATCACTGACTTCCAAACTTTGCAAAATTATATTTACAATATTTTAAAATTTTGACATAGGCTATAACCTACAGAATTCTTTTGAAATGTTCATTCGTCATAAAAATAATCTTTTGAGCCACTCAAATGGTACAGTTGTTACAGATGCTGACTGCTGTACCAATGGGCTGGAGTTTGAATCCTGGAAAAAGCATGGATGATGTTCATACGTGTATAGTATCTGTTTTGCTATGAAGCACTCAAAAAAACTTGTCAAGCCAAAAGTCCTCTCAGGTATTTGGGGACAGCAAAATAAGGGTAGGAGATTCTCGGTTGGGGCAGAGCCGTACTGTCACCTATATGGTGCTCATGGCCCATGCTAACAACCGATACAATCTTGCAATGAACTCCTTGCCATGATAAAATTTGTGAACTGGTTCTGATTACGCGAGACAAATGAGATTAGACACAATATTAACATAACATCTTGCAACCTTAAAATACATATAACAAAATATTAATTAGGCAAATTTCTATGTCATTATTATATGATCATCTGAAAAGTTCTGCAGTTTTCTGATGATAAATGTAAATGAAGCAGTTCAAAAACAAATTTTATCAAATCACAGAAGCACCATTTTGTTCTGACTTTTTGCCATCTCTATGGCAGCCTGAAAATTCCTTTTTTAAAAAGGTCATTAGGTTTATTCATAAAAAAGTTATCGAGGTGCTGTTTGACGTCTCCAAACACATGAATTCCAGGTTGTTAAGAGAATTCTGAAATGACCTGAAGAGATGAAAATCTGAGAGGGTAAGATCTAATGAATATGGGGGTGATACAAAATAACCCAGCCATACTCAATAACATAACACTCTGACATTCATTAAAATGTGGGGCATTTTCATGATGGAAGAGACAACTAATCAGTTTTTGCTGCTTTACTTTTAAAACTCCATTTGGTAACAGTATTTTTCTGAACTTATTGTCCTTTTCAGTAACAAAAATTCTGAGGGTAAAATTTTTTTGCAGCTCTACAATACACAAAGCATTACTTTTTTGGGATGCAGCACCTCTTCTCGATGTTACTAAAAGAGGTTCTCTTGGCTTACCCTACGATCTTCTTCTTATATCATTACTGTAAAGTATCTGCTTATCATCTCCATTAATGAACCATTTCAGAAAGGAGCTTTTTTTTTTTTGATTCAGCAACGAATCCCATGCTGAAACTCAAGCAAGTATAATCTGCTCTGTTAATGTATGAGGTACAATACATAGTAGCAGCTTAGATATTCAGTTTTCTTAAAATAATCATGTAATGACCTTTGGGGAATATTTGGTCTGTCTAATAGTTCCTAAACTGCATAATGTGAATTTTCAGTGATATCTTATTTTTAAGGTCTTTATTTACAGAAGATAGTTGAATATAGAGCAGGCCATCATGTTCAAGGCTGAAATTTCTGTGCTTGAATTTCTCAAACCATCTTTGTATTGAGTAATCAAAAGATTATTTTGTTAATTTATAAGATAAATTTTATGAGCAGCCTGACTAGCATTTCCCACTTCAATCAAGGTCACTCCTTATCAACAGTAATAAAATAATTAAAAGAAAAGGTGCTTCAGTGTGAAAAACTTCAGATCTTTCCAATACTATCAACAGCATGGTTTCATTTATTCAATTACATTTCTTGAGGAAAATTATTTTCTTCATTTATCATCACCATATAAAATTTTGCTCAGAAATGACATATCATCATCCATTTTGATACTATAGAAAGAATTTCCCTTCATTCGGCAATGGCAGTTCTTTACTGATGGCTGTAGTTCGACACTTTAATCAAAATCTAGTTATTCATGCTGCACCTCAATGAGACGTTACTGTTTTCACTTTTAATAAAAAGATTTATGACATAAACAGACACTGCCAAAATATGATGAATAAGATCTTTCATTCACCTTTGTTTGTTAAAAAAAACCTTGCCTTCAAATGAGCCTAAACTTTCCAAGGTGCAAGGTCTAAATTCCGAAAGAAAAATTATCCCAATCAACTCTGTAAAAGCAAAAAGGTAGAAGATTTTTTTGGGAAAAAATCAGAAAAAAAAAAAGGTGTAAAGTGAATTTTGAAGAGAAAACAGATAAACATTTAAATATTTTAAAACAATTACATTGGAAAAAACTGTTATAAAAAGATATAAAAGACAAATGAAATTAATTTTTAAATAATTACAATAGCATTCTTGGTTTCTCTAAGAAACATTTTGAAAACTGTAATTTATAGCATTTATTATCTTCTTTATTTTTCAGATTCAAAGTATTGCTAAATCACCAAAACATAAAGTCACTTTAAAATATGGCAGGAGAAAATAAAAATGTTTTACTTGTTAAATATTATTTATCAAATATAATTTTAATATATTATCATTATTTGTACGATAGTCATCAATGTGGTTATGTTTGTAAAAAAAAAAAAAAAAATCGCAAATCTCTGAATAAAAAATTGTGATCTCAAAATCGCCCAATGCTGATAAGATGCCAAATTTAAATTTGTAAAATAAAAACACATATCCTGAAAAGGGAAAAATTGTTTTTTATGCAATATTTTATGAAATCTTCATTTGCAAAAAAAAAATTGTTTTGAAATGTGTATGTTTCATCTGAGGCAGGACCTCGTGTCTAAAACTCGACTTTAGCAGGCACCATTTACATTATGTAGTAGTATGGAATTCAAACATTAACCCAAGACTTGGCAAAGTGGTGGCGGTTGATATCGCATAATTACGAGTCGATCCAATCTAGAGGGTTGATGAATGAATACCAATGCTCAATCACAAATTTATTTACAGCAATGCAGTACATACAACTTTCATTTGGAATACCACTTATAATTACAATACACTAAGTAAAATTTTTATAAAAGATTATACCTTATTTAATTTCTCATTCCAACACTTTTTTTTTTGAATAATTATTTATCTTTTTTTACTGTTTAAAGTTTGCGCATTTCACGATGTGTTATATTCTTGCTCCGTTCTGCTTTTGCATAATTGCTTCAACTCCATAGAAGTCCCCACTCTCTACAGCGGTGTTTTCCAAACTTTGTTGGGCAATGCCGCACCTAACCTCTCTAAAATTCTTATGCTTCCCCCTAGCATATACATAATTTTTAATATTCAAAAACTGAAATGTTCATGAAAGAGACTTGAATGGCAGGTTTTAGGAAGAAATCACTAGGAAATTTTGTGAGCTAACACAATAAGTAAACTTTCAAAATATATAATAGAGAACTGAAATTCTAGTACAAAATAAACTTAAAGAAAGTTTTTTCTATATTATTTTTAGTAAATATTTATTATTTAAATTTAGTGAGATCTTTGTGCTTCATACAAAGAGAGTTTATGTCAGGTTCCAATTTAGTTAACTTTGGTCTTAAGCCAATTTAGTTTTTAGTAACAAATCATTTATGGCACTAAATCTAAATTCAGCTAAATATAAAGATGGAAATGGTAACAATAGTTCTCTTGCATATCTTGTTGCATTTGGATATTTGAATTTGTTTTCCTCAGAAAACCATGCCATCACTTCTTTTATATTAAATAAAGTTCTAATTGACTCATCATTTTGCATTTCAGTGAGCTTTTGTCGATACTGCATATCTGAAATATCAGCCAAATCCACTAACATTGGCTGTATCATCCAAATTGGGGAATCAATTTGTTTCAAATCAGAAAATCTTTCTTTTAAATCATGCGATAAAATTTTCAGATGACTGACAATAACATGAATGGCAGTATCAGTCACCTCACATTTTTGGAGTCAATGAAACTTTTCAAAATTTTTGCTGTAAATATATGCCTGACATAATTCAATAAAGGTAATGAAACTGAATATCTTTGCTTTTGCATCGACAAGAGTTTTATTTGTTCCTTAAAGTTGTTTACTTCATATACTTAGTTTTTCAAAGATATTGGTAAAACTAGTAAGATGGCATGTAGAAATTATAAAATTAAAAATATGAAATCGGGATTTATGAAATAATGAAGCACTTATGTTCTAAAGAGGTAACAAAATTTACAAAAAAACTTAATATTTATTTCTTTACTTTATTAAACATTTCTTTCAGTGTAAAGTTATTAACTTTTTTTTAATGCTAGTATTTTCTTTTTAATTCTGTAGACAGACATAATTTCTTATTCAATTACAAAGCTTTATTGTTCAAGTCTGTAACTGCCATGTCGAGAATTCTGATTAAATTAGCAATGGAAATTTTTTCGTTCTGGTTATAGAACCATACTGCAGATTTCACAGTCCATTAATTGACTGATAATTGGGGCATTATCATCACAATAAAAATTTTCTGTTCTATCATCTTCACTTATTACCACTTCTCCACATTTCTTTACAAAATCTATTAACTGGAAAATTTCACCTTTGGTTTGCGATATTCGAAAACCTTCACATTCGCTGCTATCATCTTCATCATCCTCACCATGAAAAATGGCAGCTTGCCATTACTTAATGCCAAGCAAATTTTTTTTTTAATTTTATTTATTTATTTTTTTTTAAGTATCTGGAGACACATCCTCCCCCGATCTTGCGATGCTCCACAAAGCAGATTTTATGCAAAAATATTTGAAAAATTCTTGAACAGTCTTGCCATTATTCAAGAAGTTTAACATGGACTTTAAAAAATGCTACTTTATACTAGCATTTCAGCTCGCACACTATTATCTTTCACTGAAACTATGAGCAGAACAATTGTCTACAATCAAGACAATGTGTGCATCATCATGTAAATCAACCGAATTCTGCCAAGCCTCGGATATGAAACGTTTTCCAAACCAATAATACTTGTGCCATCAGTGCTCTTTTTTTGCACAATATATTATAACGGAGAAAATCTTTACTCCCTTTTTATGCTCGAGCTTGTGTATTTTTCCGATTATGAAACATTTACACTTGTACTTTCCTGCAGCATTTGCGCATGCTAAAATTGTTAGTCTCGCTTTTGAATCTTTAACACCAGTTGGAGCCTTTTCTATAGAGGTTGCCAAGGTATTTTTTAGCACATATTTCCAGAGAAGACCAGTTTCCTCAGTGTTGTAAATTTATCCTGGAGATAACTTTTCACCATTATTGAGGTCAATGAATTCCTTTGCAAATAGTTTAGACAGAAAAGACCAGTTTCATCAATGTTATAAATTTGTTCTGGAGATAACTTTTTGTTATTAATGAGTCCAGTGACTTCATTTACAAATAGTTCAGCAGCTTCAGTATCAGCTGAAGCTTTTTTACCTAAAATTCTTAATTGCCCTATACCATGATGATTTTTAAATTTGGTTAACCAACCTGTCGAATATATGCACTCAGTTTTTAAGTTCATTTCTTAGTGCAAAATTTTACTTTGAGCCTTTAGCATTGAACTAGTCAATGGCACATCTTGCTGCGGCACTATCTAACCCATTCAGTCTTCACCTTTAGCATAAGAAATAATTTTTTCTGCTATTCATTGCGAGTAGAGTGCGAAATCCATAAAAAATTCAAAAACGTTCCTTTTTCTGTTTCCTTATGGTTATATACAGTTGACTTTCCAATGCCATACTCCTCGCATAATTTTGAGATGAATACACATTTATCCATTTTTTTGCAGCAATTCTACTTTTTGTTTAATGGAGATCGAAACTTGCTTTTAGAAACTCTTTTCGACATAACCGAAAGTTCAAACTTTAATTTTCATAAAATTGCTGTAGCAAAAACAGCATGCAAAAAATAATAAGCTGGATCAAATCAGAAAGTTAAGGAACAACACATTCTGTAATATTCACTGAAATTCCTTGGGAATCAGTAAAGTTTAGCTTTAGCCTAGTTTAATAGTGACCTTTATACATTATTGGCTATGTATCATGAGAACAGTGACAAAAGACAAGTTGTTCCACTAAATTTTATCTTGCTTCTATCGTACTCCGCGACAATTAAGCCTGAATTATATTAGTTTAGCTCTTTATTATACTATTCTCGCACTTATATCTTGTCTATTTCTTGCACATGCTTAAGGCTTGTCTGAGTCCTGCATAAATAAATTCCCACATATACTTGAGACTTATCCAGGGTCGATGCTTGATATTTTACAGTCTCATGCAGTCTATGCAGGTCCTAAATTCTGCTACCATGTGCCTCCCTAAGTTCTAAATTTTTGCCATCCCAAAATTTTGGATCCCAGTGCTTTTCCTAAATTCTAAATATTTTGTTATCCCATAATTTGGTTGTTCAGTGCTTCTCTAAATTCCAAATATTTTGTCTTCCCTAGATTCTGCCACCCGGTGTGGCCATACAATCTCTGGCGCCAGTTCTGGATATATGTGAAAAACAAATTAGTTACTCTTAATTCAAATAGCACTAAATGTAATCTTTTGGCCTATGACTATTATTATCATAATCTGTTTTTAGCATATGGAAAGAAATTTTTGTTAAATTTTTTCTTCGCAAACATTTCTTAGCACATTTAACTTAAATCTGTAATCATTGTTAAGCGATAATGCCAACATAAAAGAACCATACTCTTTGTTACTAAATTACTAATATAAAAAAAATTATTTGGGCTTCACTCATGAGTCATTACTCAAGTTGTCATGTGTTGATAAACATGCATGATGAAAGCAAAATATAATAAATAATGATTCGCCTAGTTATAAAATACCAGTGGGGGGGGGGGGGG
>KK116576.1:585972-607196 GCA_000611955.2 Stegodyphus mimosarum
AAAAACACCTCAGTATTTATTTGTGTGTTTCATTTTCTTTCAATGGAAGTTGTTTGTTTCACTTTTCTGTGCTAATACTTACTCTTTAATTTTATAGACAGACATAATTTCTTGTTCAATTAAAAAGTTCTATTGTTCAAGTCCTGTAACTGCCATGTGAGAGAATTCCCACTCAACTGTTAACCAGTATTTTCATTCTCAAAAACGTCTTTGTCACTTTCTTCACTATCAGTGGCAAAAAGTTATGGAATTTAAGAACCAATTATGCTTTTGCTTTGCAGATTCTGCTACAGCTCCAGAAATAAAAACTCTTTTCGATATAATTGAAAATTACCTTTTTTTATAAATAATAATTGTAATAATAATAGCTAGAAAAAAATTAAGCTGGATTAAATTAGAAAGCTAACTGGAATGCAGTTAGGTTAACTGAATTTAAGCTCTAATTATTTCTCTGTTTGTTACTGCTATGCCAACAAACGAAAATCAGTATGAGCCACTTCAAACAACTATATCTTAGGGTTTCACTTATTGTCTGTCAGATAGAAAAATGTTAACCTCCCCACCATAACCATTGAAATTGTCGAAAGCATGGCCATAGCTAATGTCAACCGATGTATTGGCAATGCCTATGCTGTTAAATCCCTTTGAAGTGAGTTGGTGCTGCCATCCTATTGTTAACAAAGAGAATGTTTTTTTTTTTTGGGTTCAATGGCGAAGCGGAGTGCGTGTGATTGCCCAAGTGTCACCCACAAATGAGTGAAATAAAAATGATGAAATATAATAGTTTAGTTTGTTAATTAGTTTAATTTAGAATTATAGTCCATTTTAGTAATTAGGCTGACCATTTTGAGTGGTCCTATACAGCCAAAGAGAAATCGGCTAAGTAAATAAGCTAGTCGTAGAACAGGGATTTTGCCATTTTGTTCTAGAGAATTTATGTTTGTGGATTACAGCCAGATGCTGAAAGAAAGGAATAAGTAACCCTTGAATCTCTATTCATTAACTGTTGCATTTAGTAAATTCTGAATTAAGTTTGTGTGATAATTTTTTATTAATAAGCATAGCAAAAATGGCAACGAAACTGGAAGATGTTCTCACTAAAAAGAGAGAGAGAGAGGAAAAAAAAAAAAAAAAACTATCTTATTGAAACAGAAAATAAAACTTTCTCAGACAAATTTAAGTGCTAGTGACTTAGAACTGTTAAAAATTAAAATTAACAATCTGCAAAATGAATTTGATAATATTTTTTATTCCATTATTAATTCAACTGCTGAAGAAAATATCAAAAAATAATCTTCAGTGAGTAAGGTAAAATCAATAGCAGTCTTAGTGATACAGAATTTGAAATAAATAATATATTGTCAAAAATTGTTAAAGAGAATAATTTGGAAAATACAATAATTTCTGATAATTCTATTGTGTTTACCTAAGATTTTGTTACACCCATTTACACAAGAAATGCATTCTTGGCTTTCCTTAGAGTTTCCTTAAAGATCCTTAGGAGTCTTTCCTTAGAGTTTCCTTTAAGGATATTTTTGAAGCGAGTAATGATCAGAACCCAAATTTATCAGATACTGTAAAATTGCAATATTTGAAATCAGCACTAAAAGGAGATGTCTTTAGAATAATCCAAACAATAGCTATAACGGATAATATTAAAATTTAGCATGGTCTTTAGCAGGGTTTGAGTATCTCAAGGAAAGATACTCAAACCCTAGAGAACAAGTCTAAGCACATCTCAAAAGATTTATGAGTAGTCCTGTTATTCAAAATGAGTCAGCTTCTGTGATTCCAAATTTAATTGATGTTACAAGTGAAGCTACAAGATCTTTAGAATGTCTAGAACAAATGTTATATGGGGTTTCGTCCACTATATTTGCCTTTATTCTCGGCCAGAAACTTGATCAGAATGCTACGTTATGGTGGGAAAGAAATTCAAACAAAGAAAAAATACTTAACATCACAGAACAGAATTTCTAAAAGATCCCACGAGGACATTAAACACTTTTAGAATTCCAGTTAAACGTAGTCAATCAAAAGTTTCTTTAATGGTTTCATGTGTGCTGAGAAACATGTATGTATTTGTAAACTGTGTAATGTGGAACAAATTATTTAAATGTCCTAAATTTCAAAAATTCAGCTTGAAAGATAACAGTCAAGTATGTCAAAAAGCATAATTTATGTTTCTGCTGTTTTAATCATGGAGTGAGAAATTGCCATTCAAATTACTCTTGTTGGCTTTGCCGAAAAAAGTATGATTTACTATTGTGTTACGAGCGAGAAAAAGTTTCGATTTCACAAAATAAAAACAGTTGTGAAATCGCATCTCCAGATCAAAAGTCAGACGACAATCAGTCTACAGAACCCTGTAACTCAACGTTCACATGGAGTCATATGGATGAGTGTTTCATGTCACTACTAATGCAAATAAAAATTGCAATAGAGTGAATAGAGTTCTATTATCAACAGTGATTGTTTATATTAAGGGAAATGAAAAGAAATATTTCCAACCAGGACATTGGAAGTACGATTCATCTTTGATCACAAGAATTAGCAATCAATTGCAAAAGGAAAATGTAAGCATATCAGTAGGATGTTTTTATGTGGGATTTCAACAACGGTGAAATCAAAAATGAGTGCAGTTATTTTAAATAGAGAAAAAACATACAGTTAAATTAGATTTTTTTCGTAATTCAGAAAATCACTCATTTGATGCCTTCTAGGCAAACTGATGTCTGTAACATTGTGATTCCACAAAGAGTTACATTAGCTGATTCAGACTTTCACAAACAGGGTACAATTCAGTTACTTCTTGGGTCTGAAATATTTTTTGATTTGATAAGATCTGGGCAAATTTTTGTACCCAGTATAAATTTAGTGTTACAAGACACAGCATTTGGGTATTTGGTGAGCGGACACACTGAAGATTTACCACATGAGAAACAATTAAGGCATTGTCAGTTAATTTATGACAATGCCGAGACACAGTTGAAGAAGCTTTTTTAATTTGGAACCAACTGGTATTAGAGATAATCCCAATTCTTATGATGAAGATAAAACATAACAGATATTCAATAAAACTGTCAGTTTCAAAGATGGTCGTTATGTTATTAGCCTGCCCTGAGAGAAAAATTGGTAACATTTAGGTGAGAATTTTGTTGTTGCAGAAAAAGGAATAAAGTTTCTGATGAGAAAAATGCAGCATGATAATACATTATACTTAAAATAGACAGAAACATTAAAGGAATGGCTGAATAAAGGGATAACCGAAAGAGTATCACGTACTACAAAACCAGTAAACAAGCCACATCAGGTGGTTTACAGAGAAGAAAGCATTACTACAAAAATGCATATTGTATTTGATGCAAGTTCACATAACATAGGTAGTCTATCCTTAAATGATTGATTGTAGCTTGGTATAATTTGAATCAAAATATATTTTCACTTGCTGATATATTTTAGACTTAAGTTGCAATCTTAGGAGATATCAGATGGCATTTTTACAGATCGTTTTAGTTGAGAAAGATCGAGATGCAGTTAGATTGTTATTTGTTAAGAATATTGGTACACCTTTGCAGAATATTGAGGATAAATTATAGAAGTGTATAGATTTAAGCATGTACTCTTTGGTGTTAATTCCAGTCCTTTTTTGTTAATGACAATTATAAAGCTGCATATCCAGAAGAATAGAAATGTGTATCCCGATATCTTTCAAATTCTTGATACATGTATGTATGTATGTTGATGAATTTGTTACAGGAACAGATGATGTATCAGAAGCCTTAAAAATTTCAAGGTAAGCAAAGGAAATTATGCGTAGAGCTGGGATGAATCTATACAAATAAGTGACGAATGATAATCATTTAGTTAAAAAATGAGAAGAAAATTTTGACATTTATCCACTAGGCTCAAATGAAAAGATACTGAAAAGTATTAGGAATTCAATGGGACATTCAGGAAGACAGTCTGAGTGTAGAAATTTCTTGTTTCACTGAAATTTCAAGAAGAAAGAAAAGTACCAAACGCTTCATCCTTCAAACAGCTTGAAAAATATATGATCCCCTTGGACTGATCACACCGTTCACTGTTAGAACAAAAATTTTACTATAAAAGCTATGGCTACATAAAATACCATGGGATACTAAGCTTCCTTCTGATTTGAATGACAAGTGGTCTCAATGATGCAGTGAACTTTTAGAACTAAGTAACATCAGTATTCCAAGATTTGTTTTGGATTCATGTGATGAAAGTATACAGATCCATGTTTTCTCCGACGCAAGCAAAAAGTCATATAATGCAGCCATTTATGTAAACTACCGAATCAAAAACAAATTTCTGTAAGAAATTTCTGTAAATTTCTGACTTCTAAGAGTAGTCACCTGTCAAAAAGGTTTCCTTACCTCTACTGGAATTGCTGGGTGCATTCATTGCTGCAAGATTGGAAAGAGAAGTAAAAAAAGTTCTGAATCATAAAGGTTCATCAAATATCACATTGTATTGGATTAAAGGATCCTTGATGGAAGTCTTTCATTCAAAATTGTGTTGACGAGATTCAAAAGTTGACTAATCCATATTCACGATTTTATTATTTAACCATAGACCAAGTGCTGATCTTCCAATGCGTGGAGTTAGTGCCTTTTCTCTAGCGAATAATTCCAAGTGGTGGACTTGCAGAGAATTTTTGACAGAGCCACATCTTCCCTATGAGTGCTTACAACCAATAGTTCCAGATGTTGAGTGCCTGAGTGAAAGGGAATACTTTGTGCATGAAAGCAAAAGTTCTATTGACATTAATGACCCTTCTGGGAGGACTATGTTGATTGACATGAACTCTAACATTTTAGATGAGCTCTTGAATATTAGTAACAATTATTAAAATCACTAATGTTCTTTCTTAGATTTTTAAGTTCATTTATAATTGCAGGAATGGATCAAAAAGGATAGCACCTCTTAAACTAGAAGACGTAAGAACAGTTCAGGAAATGCTTACTAAGCATGAATAGAGGGCTCTCTCTTGTAAGAAATGCATAGCAGGTAACTTCAAAAATTTACACCCCTTTGTTGATCGTAAAGAAATAATTTGTGTTGGTGGCAGTCTTGGAAAAGTGTTTCTTGCCATTTTTTCAGAAATATCCTGCACTCCTCTGAAGAAATTCTAAGCTAAATAAGATTAATCTTTCTAGTGCATACAGACGATTATTGCATGTTGGCCCTCAAGGATTATTAAATGCTGTACATTTAAAATTTTGGGAATTAGGTGGTAGAAATTTGGCATGAAAAACAGTACACCTTTGTGTGACATGCTTTAAATGTAAACCAATTTTGTCTTCACAGATTATGGGTAATGTACCATACGAAAGAGTTAATAGACCACCCACACTTAGTGTTTCAGGTTTGATCTATGTGGTCCATTTTATGTAAGCATCAGAGAAAGGATGAGCTAAATAAAATTTACATTTGTGTATGTATGTGCTTTGTAACACGAGCTATCCATCTTCAGCTTTGTCAAATTTAACTTCTAATGCTTTAATTGCCACTCTTAAGAATTTCATGGCTAGACGTGGCAAATGTGTGAAAATATTCACTGATAATGTCCCTAATTTTGTAGGAGCTAATTCTCTACTGAAGAAATTTTACAACATAATTAATTTTCCTGACAAAACTTTGGCCTCATATTTCACGTCGGAAGGAACAGACTGGAACTTTATTCCTCCCAAGTCCCCTCATTTCAGAGGGCTATGGGAAGCTAGTGTAAAGTCCATAAAGCATCACTTAAAGAGAATGATAGGAAATTTGCATTTTATGTACGAGGAGTTTAAAACAATAATCGTACAATTGGAGAGAATACTAAATTCGAGACCTCTTGCACCCATTTCCAATGATTCTGATTGTTATGAAATTTTGATCCCAGGTCATTTTTCAATAAGATCGATACACATGATTCCAGAGCAAATGATAATAGACGTAAATGAAAATCAGTTAAGTCAGTGGCAGAGAACAAACAACAAAAAATGTTCAGATTATTTGGAAGAAATGGTCGAATGACTATATAGGAACTCTGCAGCATAGAAGCAATTGAATGGTAGAGAAAGACAATATTTCTGTTGATACTATTATGGTACTTATCAAGAAGGACTACTGCCAATTTGCTAATGGATTTTAGATCGGGTTATTAAAGTCTAGCATGGATGATAGTAAAGTAAGAACTGTTAAAATCAAAATAAAATCAGGAGAATAAAAAAAAAAAAAAAAAAAAACAAAAAAAAATCCTATAGAAAACATATTTTTGCATATGTAAAAGGAAAACTGTATTTTGTTCTAGTATCGTAATAGCAATAATTATAATAATATGTTGTTTAGAAGTATATTAATTTTGCTTTAAGAATGTTTGTATACTTTCTTGAAATTTTGCAATTTCAATCCAGGGGATTGTTTTAATCCCTTTAAAGTGAGATAGTGCTACTACTGTTAACAAAAAGAATGTTATTGCTTTTATTGGGGAGGGCTTCAATGGCGAAGTGGAGTACGTGTGGTTGCCAAATGTCTTCCACAAACGAGTGAAATAAAATGATGAAATATAATAGTTTACCTTGATGAAATATAATAGTTAAACCTTCAAACTTGCAGCTATCATCTTCATCATTCCCACTATGAAATATGGTAGCTGGCCATAAATTATGCAAGCAATTTTTAAAGTATCTGGAGACACATCCTCCCACAATCTTGCAATGCTCCACATAGATTATATTACTGCTATAATACAGATTTTATGCTAAAATATTTCCAAAAAATTCTTGAATAGTCTTGCCCTTATTCAAGAAATTTAAGATGGATTTTAAAAATGCTATTTTACATTTGCATTTCAGTGTGCACACTATTCCAGTACCCATAGGCTGAATGCTGGACGTACAATTTGGAGGAAAGAATAATACGGATACATTATCTTTCACTAAAACTTTGTGGAAAAAAATGATCTAATGATAGGCCAAATGGTTTTGATTAAAGAAGATTTTCTGCCAATTAAAGTGAAGTATGAGACAGTCATCTTCAATCAAGACAATTCTTACATCAGCAGGTAAACCAACCAAATTCAAATATTGTTGAGCCTTGGGTATGAAATGATTTTCAAACAAATTATTCATTAAGACTTGTGTCATCCATGCTCTTTTATTTTCACGATATATAACGGGAAAATACTTTACTCCTTCAAATGCTAGATGTCGTATATTTTTTCAAATTACAAAAAGTTTACACATGTGCAATCCTGCAGCATTTGCACATGCTAAAATTGTTAGTCTCGCTTTGAAATCTTTGACACTAGTTGCAGCCTTTTCTGTAGTGGTTGCCAAGGTATTTTGTAGCACATATTGCCAGAAAAGACCAGTTTCGTCACTGTTGTAAACTTGTTCTGGGGATAACTTTTCCCTATTAATAAGTTCATTGAATTCGTCTGCAAATAATTCTGCAGCTTCAACTAAAGCTTTTTCAAGTTAAATTTTTAACTGCCTTGTCCTATGGCTATTTTTAAATTTGGTTAACAAACCTGTCAAATATGTGCACTAAGTTAATTTCTTCATAAAATACTATTTTGGCTTGAACCATGAGCATTGGCACGCACGTCAATGGCACGCACTTGCTGCGACGCTGTCTGACACATTCAATAGTCACTTTATCATGATCATCACTTCTAGCATAACGAATAATTTTTCTGTTATTCATTATGAGTTATTGGAATCCACAAAAAATTCAAAAAGTTCCTTTTTCTGTTTTCTTATATAGAGTTGATTTTGCAATACCATACTCCTCACATAATTTTGAGAAAGATATACATTTATCTATTTTTTGCAGCAATTTCACTTTTTGTTTAATGGACATCGAAACATGCTTCCACTTTGTAGATCCTGTTGCAGCTCCAGAATTTGAAACTCTTTTCGATATAATCAAAAGTTCAAACTTTAATTTTCATAAAAGATCTGTAATAATAACAGCCTGCAAAAAATGCAAAAAATAATAACCTGGATGAAATCAGAAAGTTAAGGAAGTGTAATTTGCTATATTAACTGAAATTCCTTGGAATCAGTAAAGTAAAATTTTATTCTAGCTTAATAACATCCACTATACATTATTAGCTATGTATCATGAAATTGGCAATGAAAGACAAGTTGTTTCATTAAATTTTGTCTTGCTTCTATCGTGCACTGAGACAATTAAGACTGAATTGAGTTAGTTTAGTTATTTACTAACACATATTTCTTGCACATGCTTAAGGCTTATCTGAGTTCTCAACAAATAAATTCCCACATACATTTAAGGCTTATCGAGGGCAGGCACTAGGTATCTTACTGCCTGATGCAGTCACTGTAAGTCCTAAATTCTAGTACAAAGCACCTCGCCAAGTTCTAAATTTTTGCTACCCCTAAATTGTGCACCCTGGTGTTTTCTCTAAATTCTAAAAAGTTTCTCATTCTATAATTTTGTTGTTGCTTGATGTTTCTCTAAATTCCAAAAAAATTGTCTTTTCTAAATTCTGCCACTCACTGCAGCCATACGAGCTCTGGCACCAGTTCTGCTTTATGTGAATAACAAATCAGTTATTCTTCATTCAAACAGCCCTAAATGTAATCTTTTGGCTTACAAGTATCATAAATAAAATTTATTTTCAACATACGGAAAGAAATTTCTGTTAAATTTTCTTCACCAACATTTTATAGTGCATTTTAAACTTAAATCTGTAATCATCGCCAAGCATAAGTAATGTCAACATAAACGTTTATTATATTCTTTATTATTCAATTACTAATATAAAAAAATGTTTAGGCATTGCCTGCATGAGTCATTATTCAAGTTGTCATATTGTTATGGATTTCATATTTATATGGCTATTTATTTAGAATTGTAATTAAAATTGCTTTATATTTCCCATGCAACGCAGACAAATTTTGAAGACAAAGCTACGTCGAAAAAAAGAAAAGAAAAATAAAAGAGCATGTGCATTTAATGTTTAATAAATAAATATCTTGTAATTACTGTTGCCATCCAGAAAAATCGAGATTGTTCTACTGATAATTAAAAAGTTTATAAAAGCCGAATTGAAACAACTCATCTCAGTCGTTGTTGTAGTTGTAGCTGTAAAAAGCGAACTGCTGTTTGTTTAATTAATGCTGTTATTGATTGTAGCGATTTCGCTGCGAGATAGAATTATTTTATCTGTTTTGAACTGAGTTTTTGCTAAACGTTTGAGATACTGTGCAAATATCTCTGAAGAAATATTTCAGCATTTTGATTTATTTCTTGTGGAAAGGATATCTTTTTGTTAACTTTTTACGACTTGCGCATTCAATCTATAACGAACCCGTACGCACGCAACAATATGTTGGTAAACATGTGGTAATGAAAGCAAAATGTAATAAATAATGATTCGCCAGGTTGGCATCAGGGATATAAAATATAAGTAGGTGTAAAATCAACAATGTTTCTATGTAGAATGTATATCAAGCAGATATGCAGCTGTGGAGGGAAATTATTGATAACACAAATTTATGCTAAAAGGATTGTTTCTTCAATAACGAGGTACTTTATTCAGTGCCAAAAAGAAACTAAGAATAGAGACTCCCCAGACGTTTTATTATGGGGGGGAATCAAATGCACATGTGTGAAGCATACAAAAAAAATCTTTAACCTTTTTGGTCCCAATAGGCACATACATTCCAGAAATTAGATTTCATTCACTATTGGGTAAATGAAACTCACTTTTAAATGGGATTTTACATTTGAAGTGTTTTTAAGGAATTAGGGAACAAATATGTGACTAAAGAAACCTGGCCTATTTGCCAAATGTATCAGGTTGCACTTTGTAAAGACTTCTTTATGCCATATCATAGTTAACTTTATTGTAAGAATACAATATTCGGTACATTTCATTTAACTTTATTATTTATTCACAAGTGTAAGGTTATTATCATAATATCCTAGAAGATTGGGACAAATAATCCTAGTTGATAATAAGATTGGGACATATTGTCCCAGGAGATTTTTCAGGAAACTGGAAAAGCTAAAAACTCATATTACACTTCTTTTAGCATGTCAACATTAAATTAAACTACTTTTCATAGTTGAATTTTAAACATGCAAAAATTGGGTTGAAAGGGTTTAAAAAAAAAAAAGGTTGTTAATGGCTTTGAGGTCCGGATTTTAGATCATTCCGGATATTAAACATCCGGATCTCGGACTTTATTCCATATTTAGCTTCGTTTTAATCCACTCATTCAGTTATTTGAAAGGAATGTGTTGGCAGTGCATCAAACAGAACCTCCATGCACCAATGCATTTTCATTTAAGAAAGAATAAGATATTTAATTTTCAAATTTAATCTGTTACAAAGTAGGAAACGAAGTGATGAAAGCAATAAATGCAGTTCTTAAAAATATTTTTCTTACTTTTTAATCTGATTAATTTATTATACAAAAATGTATTTAAATCATGAGATGCCCTGTTAGAAATATTAAATAATTTTATGAAATGACACTAGCTGGACTCATGAAAATTACATACTTTATTCTTTTTTATGATAATTCTTTTAGGCAATTAGCTGCTCAAGAGGCTAGTTTTAAAAAAAAATATAGAAGACATAAAAATATGTATGGCAACCCCAAACAGGAATCTGTTAGGAATCAGGAATTCTAAAGATAAGTTATTCTTAAATATTTTGCTCTTGAATTCTATGTGACTATAAGTGATAATAAAACTAAAAAAAAAAATTGTGTTAATAGCAGGGAGTTCAAGAGAAGATTGATAACCTGCAATGCTCAGCAAAATATCTTAACAAATCCTCCGCTACTATGATAAAATCTGAATCCCTTCTTCCCCCCCCTTTTTTTTGACTTTGTGCTACATATTCTCATTATAACAGCAATAAACACAATTTTTAATTTCATCAAAGCTAAGTTACTAAAGCCTAGAATTTCAGGTTTTCTTATCAAGTTTATTCATGAACACAATTCAAAAGACTATTCGACAATGCAAATGCAAACACCAAAAAAGTGCGGCCAGGAAGTGATGAAAGCATACAGACAGCCAACAACGAACAATAAGTGATCTTTATTTCAAAATGATATGCACAATAGAGAGCGAGAACAGCCTCGGCTTAATAGGTTGCAGGACCACCTTGCACAGCGATACATGAAACAACACATCTAGGTACCGAGTCAATGAGACTACAGATGGTGTCCTGAGAAATGGCTCTTCACTTCCTGTCAACCCTTTGTCACAGTTTCTTTTCTGAATGCAGCAATGGCAGGGTCTGCAAATGGTCTCCAATCACATTCCAAATGTGTTTGATTGGTGAGAGATCAGGAGAGAACGATGGGCAGGAAAGCACCTGTACATTGGCCGATGTCAGCAGTGCATGGTCAGGCATTATCCTGCTGTAAAGGGCACTAGGCACTCTCTGAATGTAGGACAATGTCACAGACTGTGGCACATCATCTGTGTATCGTTGGGCATCATAGTGCCCTGAGAATGCAAACTAGAAATGACCTAGAATCGTACGCAATTGCACCCTAAACCATGATGCTGCATTGTTACGTGGTGGGACATCCCACAGTTGCTGCTGGATTGGGTCCATCTCCACGCCGATGCCAGACTCGTATGCAGCGACTATCACTGGAGAAACAGAAGTGTGACTCATCTGAGAAAACGATCATATGCCAATCCATCATCCACATCGCTCGGCTCGGCACCATTGCAGATGTTGGTGTCAACAGCAGTCTTTTAACAGATGCCACAAGTGTAGGCCACTAGCCACCAGATCATTCTGGTCGATATGGGAACATCCACAGTGTCTTGAACATGTTGCAGAATGAAGGTAGAAGTGGCTTGTGAGTGCACCACCGCTTGTTGGCGGATGAATCGATCCACTCATGCTGGTGTCACTCTGGCTGCACATGCATCCCTTGAACTTGCCACATTTCCTTGTTCCAATCATCGTTGCCACTACCGGTACACCGTGGGCCTGTCCAGGTGTGTTGGCTGGCATTTTCCATATGGACCAACCTGCCTTTCTCAGTTCACTCACCATTCACCTCATAACATTGTCTGTCTGCTGGAACTGCCTCCATTGAGAATAGCCTGGTATTCTCTGCCATAACACACGTTCTCTGAGACAAGAACAAATTTTCTATGATGATTTTCCTAGCCGAAATAACAGCACGAAATTTGAACATTCTGCAGGTTTCTCCCTTT
Organism: Stegodyphus mimosarum; assembly: GCA_000611955.2. Taxonomy (NCBI): domain Eukaryota; kingdom Metazoa; phylum Arthropoda; class Arachnida; order Araneae; family Eresidae; genus Stegodyphus; species Stegodyphus mimosarum. The sequence goes on from KK116576.1 coordinate 598,213, forward strand.
ATATCTTCTTCAACTTGTGCTGGAGATCTGCGTATTTCACGTGATTCACATAATTTAGTGACATGTGTCTACCTCAAAATTTGCATAATTTTCAGGCCTCCCCTTCTTGGGGTTGCATTTTCAATGTCAGGTAGTATACATAGACACAATTCACAAAAACACAACAGTATGATAAAAATTTGAATATATAATCTTACCTTTCTAGCTCTTGATCTGTCACCGGTAACTGTTGATTCCCGGAAAAAACTTGTAATACTATAAATGAGGAGTTATGTAGGTAGGGGTACAAATCAAGCAGAATGAGAAGAAAAGGAGAAAATAATGTAATAAAACAATATTTTAATACTTGCAACATGCATTTACTAGCCACAAATAAATAACAAAAGTAAAATATATTAAAAAAAGAAAGAAATACAAAAATATAATGATTGCATAAATGTAAATAAAATTACAATGATTAAGAAGCAAAATGAAAGCAACAAGCACCAGGAAATTAAAAAGTGGATCCAGTTTTAACCTGTTAAAGGAAATGTTAAAATAAGCATGGAAATAAAAATGCACAGAAGTTTAGTTTACATGCAAAATATACTGGATTTAGAATGTTAAGTGACTTTCACTGCACTGTTTTCCATCCAAAGACTTAATGTAAACTTAGGAAATTACTATAGCATGCTTGAATAATGTCTCATATAAAACTTAGTATGCTGAAGAGAAAGTAGTCACCTGTTAGAATTAAGAAAGAATAGCAAAAAAACATAGATGCTTAGAAAAGCAAAAATGAATAGAAAAAATTTGCTATATGCATTTGCATTAATACACAGGCATGTAAAAAAGTTTTTGTGTTGAAGGGAAAGAAAAGAGAAAGAAAAACTCTTATTAGTTATTAACTTATCAAATCACAAAATATAATGATTACAGTAATCAAAACCCAATAACTTTTTTTAAATTCAAAATATTATTGAAATGTTAATTATATAGTTTTAAGAAATAATATCTAAAATTTTATGAGAGAAAGGCACAAGCTGAATAATTCAACTGAAAAAAAAAGGATTGATAAATTCTTCCATCAAATATTTTTATACATTTTCTAAATCACATGCACATTTAAAAGAACAACATTCTTAAATACTTGATGGAAAAAAAAAAGGAAAATGACTACAAAATACAAATATAAAACATTTTAGTACATTAAAAGAACATTCTTAAATACTTGATGGAAAAAAAAAAGGAAAATGACTACAAAATACAAATATAAAACATTTTAGTACTCAATCATATATTTTTATACTAAACAATTATTAAAAGGAAAATATGCAAAATTTATTTCCTCTAGACTTATGAGCAACAACAAAATAACGAATAAAAGAAAAGGTTAAATCTCTCCTTTTTTTTTTTCCTTAATGGCATACACTAGCCTTTTAGAATTTTTCCACTACTAAAGGCAGAAGTGGTAGTCATTTCATTTTATTATGGAGGCACTTAACAGGCGATCACCATTGCCTTCTATGAAGGAACACACAGTTCATGTTCAAATATCATGCCTCCTCTAACATAAGAACATGGGCCCTTTGGTACAGCAGTCAGAATCACTAACCACTTTCCCATCTGGGCAGCACACAAAAAAAGCAAAAGGTAAATATTGATTTTTAAATGTTATACAGTTTATGAAAAAGCAGGTACACTTCTAGCCTTCTAAAACACAATACCATGAAGGAAGCATCTACCAGGTTCGAAATTTGCACTTTGGTAGGAAGGACATGCAAATGATTGCCGCCCAGATGTTATAGTGGTTAGGGAAGCCTGCTGTGGTACCGAAGGCCCAAGTCCGAATCCAGAAGAAGGCTTATAAATGTATAGTGTTTTTGCGGCATGAGGTCACTCTAAATATATGGCGAGCTGAAAGTCCTCTCATGTGGTATGGTTGTAGGGCAGAGGGGTGGAAGACCCCTAGACACCCCCTTCCCCAGGTGCTCTCCCTCAAAACAGAGGTGGAAGTAGAAGTCCAACCTCCTTAAGGCTCTGGCAATCAATCTTCCTTGAAATTACATGCACAAGACAAGAACATGCAAATGATTAGTGTTGCACTGCATTTCTGAATCATGTGTCACTAACAAAACTTAGAAGCAGTACAAAATAAGATAACAGTAGGCTGTTTTCAGTACAGGAATTACATATTTTTCATATGTTCCTCTGCATGAGAAGCTTCATTATGCCTCATAAAAAAAGCAGTCATTTAAACAATTTTTTTAGTTTGAAAAAGGAAGAACTGTGGTTTACAGAGATTTGGAATTATACAACTGAGAAATGAGGGATCACTGTGGATGAATCTAGCCAAAGTGTTAATAATAAATTAGTAGATAAACAACAGACAGACTGACCAATGGGAATGACTGTCAAACCAACGAATGAGATGGCAGGTATGTTGTGCACATGGCAATGACAGATCACACAGCAACCTTAGTGCATGAATTAGATCTGTTGCTCAACAATATGTGTCAGCACATACTGTTCCACATTATCTGCAGAGAAAGAGAATTCACTGCTGCAGTTACCACTGATTCTACACGAAAGCTGTACACATTTGAAACTATGCACTGATTGAGTTAGATAACAACACAGCAAAGGGCATCCCAACCTCTTACATTTACACTTTGTTTGATCCGATGCCATGATTTCAAATGTTACTGGATTGTTACCCCATGCCATTTGTCTAATACACAAGCCAGCTTAATCAATAGCTACTGCTATACCTCTGAAGTTTTGGAACCTCTTGTCATTTGCTATTTTCCAGAGCCTACTTGCAGCCAAATTTGAAAAGGACAGTGCACAACTACACATGGCTTGCAATATTCAACAATTCTTTATTGCCCACCAAGTTGCACTGTTGCCTTGGCCCACTCATTCATCTGATTTTTCTCTCATCACACATGTGTCGCCAATAATTGAACCAACATACGCCACCTGCTGCTATGCCAGATGAGCTTTGGCTCAAACTAATCAAAAATAGCAAATGTATTAAAACTATCCATTAAAATAAATTTAATAATTTATAAGTAATGAACCCTTAAATTTAATAAAAAAAATCATAGTCTTCATTTTACTTTTATTCTTTAATAGTTACCTGCCTATTAATTATATATATATATATACATTCTCCCCCCCCCAGGTCTCTCTTTTGCACTGTTTTTACTAACTTTATTTACACTTCATCATTTTTAGTCTTGGAAGCCATATTCAGCATACTGTTATGTTCAACAATTTAAAATATTTCTAAATTATCTGTTAAAGCAAATCTGTAAACATAATTTTAAATTTTACAATGTGAAAATGAATATTTTGTTTGCAAGAGATAAGTACTGACAATTAAATTCTCATTCAACAAAAATAAATATTTTGCTCACGGTTTTATTCTTTTTCTGAAAGAAACTAAAGCCGACTTTGAATCCAATTTATTAAGCCTGACACAGCAACTGAACAATGATTTTCATATTTTAAGAAATATAAACAGAAGATATAAATTTTGAGCATGCTTCAAACAATTATTTTCTGCTTGTGTTGAAATAAATTTCTCTTTTATGTTTTCATGTAACGAGAAATATGAGGACTTTTAAAGACAAACATAATAAAACTGCATATAAGTACAATAGAATAAAGTCATTGATATATAAATTTTGCTTTGAATATATAACTACTACAAATGAAAATTTACAGTCAGTTATTTAACAATGCTCTTTAAGCTCTTTTATAAATAATTAGTTAAAGGCAATAATTAGTTAATGACCAATATTTCCAAAAGAGAAAATTAATTTATGAATATCATAATTAATTTTTCATATATTTTAAAGCAAATTTTAGATATTTTTCAATTACTTGTAATCATGCCTGTTTGCAAGAAATATATTTTCTTTTATATTTTAAATGCAAATAATTTGCAGTCTTTAAGGAAACCTAAATCACAAATAAATAGTAAAAATTATATACATGTACACTTAATAAAATATAAGAAGCCTAATACGGAATTCAACCTTTTGTTTTATTATTATTTTGTATTTTCAGAGGGAAGGTGGGTATGTATAACTATGCTTCGAAGATATCTTGAGTGCAATAAACTCGGACCACAGCTGCTTTTATAGCAGATAATTAGATAAAAATTCAGAAACAATTTTTGATCAGAATGAGGGAATGAAAATTTCCTTTTGTAGCAAACAATTTCTTCTTAAAAATATAAAAAAGAAAAGAAAAGAAAATCTTTAATGTACTTAAATTTTATATCTACTGCTTCTTTGAAAAACAGGGATGAACTAGATAGGAGCAATCCAGAGATGTAGACTACATTCATGTGAAATAATTATTATTAAAAAAATTTTACTGATGCACAATATTGTTAAATTCATAAGCTACACATTACATGTATTATTCTATTCATTTTTGTTGCATATATGGAGTGAACAGGAGCAAATTATTTGACACTGTTTACTGGATTGGTTTTTTCATTTACTTTGGTTACTTAAATTATTATTTATACGGCTTCAAATTGAGATAAGATAGTTAATGAAGGCTGACAATGAATCCAAAACTAAAATTGTGAGTTCAGTTCTAGTGAATGAGTCGGATAATTATGCTATAATTTTTCTAATCTTTTAAGTGCAATATTAGTCACTTAAGTGTTGAAGAATATATTTCATTATGAGATGGTTTAATGAACAATGTTATTGGCCATTATTCCTAACAAATGTCTAGTTGATGAATGCCCTCTCTCTGTCTCTCTCATACGCATACACATATAAGAAAAAGACTAAATATTCATCAGCATTCACTAAGTGTGATTAATTTTCTAACCGAAAGGCATAAATTGAAACAAATAAATCAAAAACTTGAAAAACAAAACTGAAATTAAAAGAAGATTAATACAGAAATAAAACAATATTCACATGCATTCAAGTCTAAATTCACAGACTATTAAATAATAGTCGATAATTTTTTGGTTTCTGTTAAAAAAAAAGCCAAAAGAATTATCAACAGAGCCATGTTTATGATTTATAAGATGAACTGCAAAAGTAATTACAGAAATTTTTTAAATAATAAAAGAGAATGTATTGAAGTATTGTGAATTTTTTTAAGAAACTTAACATTTTATATTAACATATTATATTTATATTAACATATAATGATAATACCTGCTTTTGTCTGAAATCAGTCATCACGATATAGCCTTCTTGTACATAACCGGAAGAATATTATATACAAAATATATAAATTACATTTTTTTATACTAGAAGAAAACTTAGTTTATATTTTCAATGGAAAACCGAAGTGGTAGAAGCCACAAAAAACTGCAAAGAAAAGACAATTGCCTAAAATTTGAAAACACGAAGCCAATAAATAAACATAAAATTCCAAAATTCAGTTGCCAAGATGTCAAGCATGAGCAAATAAGGAATACTCTTGAAAGCCAAAGTAAACCGCCAAAAAGCTAATCTTTTCCATTAAACTTTACATAAAAAAGGAATTTTCAAAAAATAGGTTAAAATTTAATAAAATTACAGTAAAAAGACAGGGAGAATGAATGAAGTGAAAAAAGCTTTATCTCCTAAGATTCCCCAAAACTATAACAGTATACATTATTCACAAGTGTGAAGTGAAGAAACAAAAGTTAAGTGGTGGTATTGCTTAAAAGACATGAGTAGTGGGAGCACTGGGGTAGTAAAATTGGAAAATAAATTTTTTTCCTGGGTATTCTGCTTTATTAAAAACGAAAAATAAATTTTTGGTGGGTACCCTGCTTTAGCAAAAAAGCAAAGGGGAGAAGAACAATAATACTATAATTTAACTTAGGAAAGGAGAGAGTTATAATATTAAATTCTGGCAGATTAAAATAATAACTTTTATTAAAAATGTTTTAAGTTATTTGGCAAGGCAAATAAAGTCAAGTTAATTGTCATTAGCATAGACTCTAACTTACAGAAAAACGTTTCAGTAGTCAATATGCGAATGATATTTTTACAACTTTTGAAAACGTGCATGTAAGGCATATTTTTAATTATCGGCTTTGTTAATTTTTAATTAACTTGATTACATTTAACTTAAAATCCATAAATATAAAGCCTGAATAACTGCAACAACTTCTTATAAATTATTTGCATATTTAATTAGAGATTTTCATTTTATTATTCAAGCAAAAATATAGCTAAGTCTACTGATATATTACTGAAGCAATATTTTAAATCATAAATAATCGGAGAAGAAATCAGAATCCATAAACCATATTATCTTCCAGGTTTTGGGATTATGATTTCAACAGGGAAATATTAATAGGTAGAAACAAGAAATGCACATATAACTTTCACAAAAAATACTTGTAACTCATTTATAAATTATGAATGTAAATAATTATAAAGATGCTGCAACATGCTTTCCAAGCTTAAGTTCTGAATTAGATAATCTTCTTCTTCATGTGCCAGCACATTTATTTTTTCAATGAGACAGCTTCAAGAAGTTTTTGCACCTAAATTCAGTCAAAACACAACGGCCTTAAAAAAATTTAAAAAATAAATTATTTCACATGTTACATTTGAATGAGCCCACCCCTGGGGAAGAATCTTGAAATATTGTACTGAAATTGGAAAATAGTGTTAAATTAAAAATTGAATTAAATAGATAACTTTATAATATCCATTCCAATAGCTTTTATAAAGAAATTTGATATTTCGTTTGATTTTATATTATTAATTTCTTTGTCTTTGAGAACATACATGCCGTTTACTGTTACTATTTATGCTATGCACAAATAGTAACAGTCTTTGTTGCTAGTGCAAAGAGTACGATTTAAAAAAAACTTTACATGCTTTAATGTATGAAAATTATCCAGAATATGAGTCTTTAAATTTCTTACTTGATAAATTTAGCTTCTTGTTCTAAGATGGCATAATTCACAAACTTAAAAACTTTCAATTTAATCACAATTTTCAGGCAGCAAGCACTACATTTGCTTGCCATAACATAACCAAACAGTCTGCAGGGTAAATAAATCTTCACTGCAGGGTGCTTGATTAGGTACTAATTTGCAGAACTATATCTGGTTACTCCTCAAAGTCAGCAAGACCAACAACTTAACATCTGATATATGATGTAACAATCATTTTGTCAATCAGTGGAGGAATAAGCTGGACCCATTTTGCATACCATTTTTCCTTGTCATTCATAGCTTTTAAAGAATTTTATATGCATCCACTAGCCTATTTAATTGCTCTTAACAGTGAAACTGCGGCCATCATCTGAGCCCTGCTACAACTACAGACTCGTCTGGAGCATTTTTCAAAGGCGGTCTTCTTATCAGATTCCAGAGCCACCCTTTAAGCTACTGCCTTACAGAGTGATTCCTGCTCTTCAACTGTCGATTACTGTTTCAGTTATCAAGTAATGATGAAGAGGAGTATTTCGATGAATTCCTGCCCATTATGGAATATCAGGGTAAAGAAGCCACCAATTTCTTGGCTAAGAAGGGAGCTTCTATCCTTTAAGCATCAGAACCTGGTCTTCCCTACAACTCCATCACGTCAAATGTAGGAAACTCCTCAAGGACTCCTTTTCCCAAGAATTCATAGATAGAAATAAATCAGATTCTTGAAGCACCTGAATGGCAGTTAAAATTAGACAGATTCTTGAAGCAAACAAATGGCAGTGTAGCCACCTCGAGAGCAACTCAATGTTCACAAATTTGAAAGTGTTGGAATTCTTGAATCTAGTGCATGGGAGCTCTTTTGTGCTAGTGGTAGAGAATTCAATTTGTGTTAAACAGACACAGGATCAAATTCCAAGATCATAATCATCTTTAAGGAAATAGGAAACTTGAGTGCTGCTATACTTCTAATTGGTGCTCATAGATGGCAATACGATCAAGCAACTACATATCCGAAACCCCTGAGATTTTTCACACCCTGTGATCGATATATTGGTGAGCCGGGAAACTACAAACACTTCTCTTCGCTGAGGACAAATGATAAACTACATATGCCAAGGCACTCCTTCACACAAGCTCCACCTCAACCTAATGGTGACACAAATGCCAACAGACCGGGCCTTCTCAACCATGCATCAATAGATCCAACTCAGCACACCCACAAACTAGAGTTGCAGTCACTGCACATCAAAGCAATGACCAATCACATCAATGCACTACGCTCATAACCACACTCATACATCAGACTTCTCCTCAGATCACAACAGAAATGTTTGGGAAGGGACTGTTAGTGATCTGGAGAGCAACTCCAATGCTCGCAAATTTTAAAGACTCGGAATTCTCTAAGCTAGTGCACGGGAGCTCTTTTGCGCTAGTGGTAGAAAATTTGACTTGCATTAAACAGACCCAGGATCGAATCCCAAGGCCATTATCATCTTCAGAAACATGCAAACTACACTTCTCATTGGTGCTAATACATGGCAACACAAGCCACTGAGGTCTCTTGCACCATGTGATCCCTACAGCAGTTTAGACAGATTCTTGAAGCACCTGAATGGCCTAGAAAGAAATCTGTCACGTTGTTCCACCTTATATCTGGCCATGACTGCTTTCATAAGGTACTTATGAAGGTAGTGATGACCAGATATAAGGCATCAATGTTGCTTCTGACGCTCTTTGATGCTTATGCAATCTAAAGGAAGACATGGACTTGCCACATATCTGCAAATGCCCTACTCTCCTTTGTATTCCGATTTATGAGTGCTACTGTGAGTGACGAGGAATGTCCTAAGTTTATAGATATACTGATGTCAATTTTCTTATCTTTGTTTTGTATTTTATTTGATGTCCAGTTTTCTTGTCAGGTGCCATTGGAAATAATAATAATAAAAAAAAAATTTAAAGAAATAAAGATTTTTAGAATCATAGCTGATGTTATGATTTGTTAATGCAAATATTTTAATGGTTTTTAAAACCTTTTTATTATTTATAATTCAGTAACTGTGTTGTAGCTTGTTAGTACTGT